>PVKV010026141.1:0-28509 GCA_004027835.1 Alouatta palliata | reverse complement strand
ATCACGAGGTCAAGAGATCGAGACCATCCTGGTCAACATGGTGAAACCCCGTCTCTACTAAAAATACAAAAATTAGCTGGGCATGGTGGCACGTGCCTGTAGTCCCAGCTACTCGGGAGGCTGAGGCACGAGAATTGCTTGAACCCAGGAGGCGGAGGTTGCGGTGAGCCGAGATCGCGCCATTGCACTCCAGCCTGGGTAACAAGAGCGAAACTCCGTCTCAAAAAAAAAAAAAAAAAAAAGAGTCTCGAAACGTAAAGAAAAGAAATTGATACAACTACTTGTATAGACAAGAAGTGGTCAGTGAAAGTGAAATTTTACTCTTTTTAAAAGGATTTTTTTTTCTTTATAAAGCCCCTTATTATACAAGATTTCAGGCAGGCATAGAGGAGAGCAATAACAAAGCCCCGTGTATCCATCTCCCAGCTTCAACTCACAGCCTGTCTTGTTTCTCACTTTTTCCTCCTCTGCCCTTTTCAACAGACATCTCAGATATCAAATTGTTTCATCTGTGACTGACTCAACATGTATCCCCAAAGGGTAAGCAATTCTTTAAAAAGAAAACACCACACTTTTGCCACAATGAAAAAAAAAAAGTCACGTGATGCCATCAACTATCCACTCAGTTTGGCAGGGCGTGGTGGCTCACGCCTGTAATCCCAGCACTTTGGGAGCTCGAGGAGGTCAGGAGATCGAGACCGTCCTGGCTAACGTGGTGAAATCCCGTCTCTACTAAAAATACAAAAATACAAAAAAAAAAAAAAAATTAACTCGTTGTGGTGGTGCACGCCTGCAGTCTCAGCTACTCAGGAGGCTGGGGCAGGAGAATTGCTTGAACCAGGGAGGTGGAGGTTGCAGTGAGCTGAGATCATGCCACTGCACTTCAGCCTGGGCCACAGAGCGAGACTCCATCTCAAATATATATAAATAATATGTATCTCCAGTCAGTTCATAAATTGAGACTCCATCTCAAATATCTGTGTGTATATATATGTATATACATCTCCAGTCAGTTCATAATTCTCAGACTGTCTTATAACTTTTTACTTTTCTTTGCTTGAGTCAGAATCAGAATTCGAATAAGGTCCATACATTCTTATTGGTTTATATCTCTCATCAGTGTCTTCCAATATAGAAGTTCTCCTTTATCTTTTTAACTTTATCTTTTCACCATAAAAAGGAAGAAGATCATATCCTTTGCAAGGACATGGATGGATCTGGAAGACATTATCCTCAGCAAACTAACGTAGGAACAGAAAAACAGACACTGAATGTTCTCACTTATAAGTAGATGCTGAACAATGGGAACACATGGACACAGGGAAGAGAACGGCACACACTGCAGCCTGTCGGGGGTGGCATGGGAAGTAGAAGCTTCTGAAATTTGGGTGCTGAGATTTTTTTGACATAACCCTGAAAGTCTTTGAGAGCCTCCCTGCATTCTGGAATGACAAGATATAAGTTCTTTTGGTACATTTTCTGTGCTGGATTTGGAACCAGCTGTTTCTCCAAGGAGCCCTGGCTTCTTTAGTGAGAAATAGTAATCAGAAAATAATCTGGCCTTAGAGGTGATTGTTTCATTGTTTCTTCTGGGTGGGTCACCGTTTCTAGATCTCTTCAATGGAAAATGGTTTTCATTTTCTCTTTATGCAATACATTTTTGAAAAATATGCATATATACATGTATTTCAAAAATTTTAAGGAGTTATCTAGATTTTAGAGCTATATGTTTTACATTAAAATATAATGTAAGTTTAAAACATATATGGTATTCAACTTTATGCTTTTTCTATTAAAAATAAAATAAATGTTAAAAATATGTGTGGTACCCAACGTCGTCTTAGTTCTCTAAGACTAAAAAAAAAAACAACTAATCTTGCATTTCAAGATTGGTCTGAGAGTGTGGTCTGGCATTTCAAATAAAGCGCTAACTATCTACTATTCGTCTAGCAACAAATATCTTTAAGGATACCAGTAAAATAAGCAAATGAGAATTCCTGGCACTCTGATTGTCATTTAATTTAGAGATTTTTAAAGGAACTGATAGTTATGAAATACGTGGTATGAAGAAGACCACTTGCCTTTGTAATTAATTCCAGATAATTTGATAAGCAGTACTATTTTTTTCAGTTACTAATAACAGTGTCCTAGAGGCTGAGATGTGTCACTTTGTACAGCACTGGAATGAAAGACACAAGTTATAAAAAGAAACTTACAATAGAATGTTCCAATCAATTCTCAGCCACATGTTCCAAGAAACATTCAAGTATGGTAACATTTATGTGGATGGTTACCTGTAAAATAAGTTAAAAGACTTCCTAATAATTTTGTTGTCATGTCAGCAGAGTTTTTTTTTTCCAATCTGACTTGTAGATTGTTTCTAAATATTTATATCGCCATAGGCTCATCATCTTACTTCTCTATGTCTTATTCCCTCTTGTATAAAAAGAAATTAATTCACATTCCTTATACTACCATATATTCACTACACTCTTTTTGGAAAAATTCAATGGCAAATTCTATGTGAAATGCCTTTGTAATGACATCTTTGGAAAAGTATACTTTTTTGCTTTTTTCCTGAACATTCTAAAGGCTGTCACAGTATCTATATCTTGGAACATATTTGGGGGTAGCAGGGAGGGAGTTCCGCATTTGAAAGGGCCCAATACTTGGCTAGAATGGAAGAACAGGATGCTGCAGGGCTCTGATCCTTCCTGCAGAAGGGGAGAGTCCACCTTGACAAATCTGATCTTTACATTGTAAGATCCTCTGTGACAAAGTTTCTCATCTTGTTTTACTAGTGAACACTTTTCATGGAAATACGTAATTACAGACCCCCTCTAGATCATAAGTTTTGTAAGATGTATGAAAAAAAAGGTGACTTTTGGTTAAAATCTTTTAAGAACAGGATGTTATTTTTATTTTTATTTTTTTACTTTTAGGCCGGGTGTGGTGGCTCACTCCTGTAATGCCAGCACTTTGGGAGGCTGAGGCAGGCGGATCACCTGAGGTTGGGAGTTTGAGACTAGCCTGACCAACACAGAGAAACCCTGTCTCTGCTAAAAATACAAAATAAGCCAGATGTGGTGGTACATGCCTGTAATCCCAGCTACTAGGGAGGCTAGGCAGGAGAATCGCTTGAACCTGGGAGGTGGAGATTTCGGTGAGACAAGATCATGCCATTGCACTCCAGCTGGGCAACAGGAGCAAAACTCCATCAAAAAAAACAAACAAACAAGCAAAAAAAAACACTTACATATTTTTAAGACGGGGTCTTGCACTGTTGCCCAAGACGGAGTGCGGTGCTGTAGACTTCACTGCAGCCTTGACCTTCCCAGACTCAGGCGATCTTCCCACCTCAGCCTCCCTGAAGCTGGGCTACAGCTGCATAGCACTATACCCAGCCAATTTTTAAATTTTTGTCTTGACATGTTCTCTCTATGTTGCCCAAGCTGGTCTTGAACTCCTGGGTTCAAGTGACCCTCCCACATTAGCCTCCCAAAGTGCTGGGACTGTAGGCATGAGTCACCACACTCGGCCAGGAAATTATTTTTAAATTATATTAAAAGTAATATTAGTACTTTTATAAAGTATTATGTAAGGAAAAAAATACTGTTTTCCCAATATTAAAGATATGTCACCCAATTTATATTAATTATGTAAGGAAAGAATGATTTATTGACAAATGTAAAACTGCTTATTGTTCTTGTTTTTAGAAATGAATATGCACTAAAGTGTAGATTGAAATTTAATTAAGGTTTAGGCCTAAAAATACATAAAAACCTCTGTTATGTCTTAATATTTGGAATTACTGAATTTTGTGCTTCACAAAAAGCAATAGATTTCTACTTATAAGTAATGTTTGGTTACTAAGCAACCAGATGACAGAATTTCAGACTGTTTTTTATTAGACATTTTATCTGAAGAATAATGTGTTACAGATGTGGATAGTTCCTCCCTCTCTCGATAAATGAGGAGCAAATTAGAAACAATTGTCACTATATTTTGTCTTTTAAAATGTTGCCTTTTTAAATACTAGAGACAGCTTGATGTTCTGTATTAGAATTCTGATGAGAGGAAAACCAGACCATCAGTTCATTGCTCTAATGAAGGTCCTTCAGACTCAAATTTTTAAATTCCTTATGAATTCTGTGCATTTCAATAGCACTATTTATTTTTTCCAAACCAATAGTCAATTTTGGGGATGAATTAAACAACTGTTTCATGAGAATGAAGCCAATTTAAAAGTGTGTAACAGTCAACCCCCACCCTCCCCAGAAGAGAGGGGTGTTCAGTGGACACAATGAATGGGGGGTCACCTGTGTGAGCTCCTCTCTGCTGAGCCTCTCGCTACATCTGCACTCGAGACTCTGAGACTGCCTTGTTTTCAAAGGTAAAACCTATTACATTGTTATTTTATTTGTTGATTATTAAAACATGAAGTGGCGGCAGATGCTATTGCCACCTTTAAAACACGACCCTAAGAGAATCAGATGTATTCACCCAAGTATCTATGACACTATTGTATACTGTTGGATGTGTAACCTCTCATTTTTCATCTAAGGTCTTTTGGTGGCTGAATTATAGAATTTGAACTGGACAGAAACATGAGCACGATGTAATTTTCCCTGTTTCTTTATTTAATGATTTATTTGTGTAATTGCAAATGCTCCTAACATTTGAGAGGTTAAGTGATTTTAGTTCAAAGTCAAGTCACAAATCTATTCAATGACAAAAATAGATCGAGACCCCAATTCATTTTTCTCAGATTTGGTATCCTTCAGAGAGGAGAATTTTATGGGACTATTGGCAACTGTTTGTTGGATAAGTTCAAGATCACCTCTTAGAATTATAACCGCATTCCCCACTTTACCTAATTTCCATTATGGCAGGTGTGTTGGCTTTAATAGCAGACTAATTACTGCTAAGGACTTAGCAGGAACAATTGAATACATGTCATCCACCTTTTCACCAGAAGCATGAGGTATGCTGTCATCTCATTTACCAAATCTTATGCTCAAAACAGACATACAACTGAAATTTCTAAATTATTTTAAAAACTCAGTCTTGCCTTACATCAGACAGAACACAGAGTGGAACTCACATCCAGGGAAACAAGTCTTGACATTTTCCTTTACTTGTTCACACACAGTTGAAGACAGAACAGGGCTGAAGTCTGGAGAAATTTGAAATGGGTGAATTAGTCTTTGGAATCTGACGCTCCCTTTTCCTGGGGCCTTTTCTTCCTTTGTATTTCAGCTAGAATTGGTGGTGGGGCTGGTCAAGTGGTTACCAATCTGTAGTAGATAAAACACAAAAAGGTCAACACACCGTGTTCTAGCTCCCAAGCAAAAGATACTGTATATCAAATAGGAGGAAGGTGGAAAAAACAAAACCAACCTGTTCTCTTGATTATTGCAAATAGGTGGTGAATAAATCTGATCTATTACGGTTTTTGCCATCTCCACACCAGGTAGGTGAGTCAAAGTGATATGGGATGGGGGCAGGAAAGTGCTGGATAGGGTGGGGTCCCTGGCAGGGGCTCCACCCTAGAGTCTGTGCCCATGGACCTAAGTGAGGACAGGCACTCCTGTTTTTGTACCCAAGTGTTTCATTTTCCAAGACCACTCTGGCCTGCCACACACCCCATCCTGTACCCATAAAAACGTCTAAACCTTAGCAGGCACAGACACAAGTGGCAGGATGTCGAAAGGAGTAGAAGAGCACACAGAGAGACAGCAGACACCGGCAGGCCATGACAGCAGGACAACATGGAATTTGGTCAGGGGTAATCAGAGGAGAGTCCGGCTGCTGGGCAGCCTGACTCCAGGGAAGACCACCTTCCCATCCATCCCCTGTCTTGCTCCCTATCTACCTCGCTGAGAGTAAACTCCACCACTCAATAAAACCTTGCACCCATCCTCCAAGCCCATGTGTAATTTGATTTTTCCAGTACACTAGGGCAGGAACTGAAGATACAGAAAGCCCTCTGTCTTTGGAATAAGGCAGAGGGTCTAATTGAGCCGATTAACACAAGCCACCTGCAGATGGCAAAACTGAAAGAGCACACTGTAACACACACCCACTGGGGCTTCGGGAGCTGTAAACACTCAACCCTAGATGCTGCCATGGGGTCGGACCCCAAAAATGCTCCCCATGATCTGTCTGTTTGCATGCTCCCGCTAAGGGTTTGAGCAGTGGGGAACTGAAGAAGCGAGCCACACTTTTGTCACATGCCCTGTGAGGAGGATAAGGGAACTGTAGCCATTTCAAAAGAGAGCCAGGAGAAAGGGACTCAGGACTCACACTTCCTTTTTTGTTTTTTAAGATGTAATTATGCAATCACACTAAAGCAGCAAACCAAAGACTGAATATGTGAAAGAATTTAGTACTATAATCAAATCAAATTTTACAGTAAAGTTAATGTGATAGCTATTTAACAGTACAAATAAGCATAGTTAATGCTTATGGTAGAAATGCTAGAAAAATGGGTATAATGTACAATACTTAGGATGGATAGTGAGAATTCATGCTAATAGCTCCAATATAACTAATTAATAGAAATTTGAATTTCCTGGGTAAATTGAGGAAAAGTGGAGTGGGCAGAGGAAGAAGCCACTCTGAGTCTCTTCTGAAAATCTATGGAGCCATAATCCTGGGGATCCTAGGGTGCTCTGTTTTGCTGGTAGGTTATCTTCATCCAGTATTTTCTAGAGACCAAGGGCCATGAACTCTCCTGTCCGTTCCCCCTCCTTAGGATGGCTTTATAGTATAGAAGAGTAGAGTGACTTACAGCATTGCTACCGAAGTGAGGTAGTACTCCAGTCTATGACGAGAACGTAAACAGAGGGTAAGCATTTAGAAACCTCTGCAGCATGTGACATGGTGACACTGTTGGGCTATCCAAGCCCTAGGTTTCTCAGGGAGCGGGACATCAACAAGTTTAGCGCTGTCAGGCCCTCAGGATAAGCCTCCTGCACAGCAGGACCACAACACGACATGTGATTTTTGCCAAATGTATCCTACAAGTCTGTAAAATACTAACAAAACTTAAATATTTATTTTATTTTATAATTGTTATTTATTATATTAATTTTCACGAAGTCATTTTTTAAAATTTCTGGTTTACTGTGCTAAAACAGGGAAGTAAATCTGTATTATTTAGTTGAAACTGATTTACAGATTGGCAAATAAGTGTCCCTGGACTATTTTGTCAAGAGAAGACACAGGTTTTCTGCATACAGCTGTAGAAGTGAAACAGTAAAGCTTGTGATGATGACATAATGATACGAAGAAGTAAAGACCAAAAACATTAGCTTCAGTTTTCTTCAGAAGTACGATTTTTCACATATTGAGTTTGGGTTTCTGGCTGCGATTGATGGTGAAAGGCTGAAACCACAGTGTGTTACTTGCAGAGATGTCCTGGTTAGTGAAACAGTAAAGTCATCAAAGCCTAATGGCATTTACAATTAACCATAAAGAATTAAGAGCTAAAACTGAAATAATTCTTTAAGAGAAGGATTATTCTGAGGCAGGCAGATCACTTGAGGTCAGGAGTTTGAGACCAGTCTGGCCAACATATAGTGAAACCTGTCTCTACTAAAAAATACAAAAATTAGCTGGACATAGTGGCGCATGCCTGTAGTCCCAGCTACTTGGGAAACTGAGGCAGGAGAATTGCTTGAACCCAGGAGGTGGAGGTTGCATTGAGCCGAGATCATTCCACTGCACTCCACAGCCTAGGCGACTCTATCTCTCAAAAAAAAAAAAAAAAAAGAGAAGTATTATAAAAGCTGACAGAAGAAACATTTACTATTTTACATATGATGTGAGGGCCTCAAGTACATCTTACAAAGTAATACTTTGAAACACTAAGAAAAAAGATACAAGTACACGCACACTTAGATGTTAGTGGAAAACTGCATCAAAGATGTTTGTTTAAAATGTTGAGTGAATCTGAGACAGAGAACAAGTAGCTCAAGAACCACTTCCCAGTGACATGTAGCTCAAAGGATTCAAGAACTGGCTAACGTTATAGAAAATGAACAGAACAAATGAAACTAGCAAAGCATTGTTTATTGCAGCTTGATGAATGCACAGATATTATTAACATGGCAATGCAACTTGAATGCACAGATATTGTTAACATGTTAATTCTTTCAGTATAATTTGAACACTGTGTTTATGTGGAGAATTCCTTATTACAACATTATTGCCAACAAACACAATGAGTTCTGAATAGCATACAGGTAGGAAGAACCGCATGAGAAAAATTACAGAAAAGTGTTTGGATTTTAGGTTTTGTGTAGACATGTGCTCTGATGGTGAAGTTGCGATGGCAGGAAAACATTCTGGAGTTATCAGATTAAGCAGTTGTACCGGAATGTAAAATAATGCACCACTGCTTTCACGGAGAAACGCTTGCCATGAAAACAAGTCAGCTAAACTAAAGTGACGTAGTATAAATAGTAAAATGTGTTTGATTCAAGATTATTCTTTTTATTGTGTGAAAACATGACAGCTGATCACAAATCACTATTGTTGGATGTTGCGATATTTCAAAGAAAAAATTTCTGTTGAGAATGTTTGAACTTCAGAATGAATACTTAGAGCTCTTGCAATATAAAAAACAAGTTCAATCCCACTTTTTAAATATGTAAACTGGACAGTCAGACTTGTTTGTCTGGTGTTATTTTTAATGGTCTTGATAATATAAGAGCTATTAAGAAATTATTTTTAGGCAGCTAGAAAGTGTAAAAGAATTCTTGGGGGAATATTCCTTTAATAAAAAGCAGCCCCCTAACAATTTTTTGTCTAACAGAAAGCAGCCTGAAAGATCAGGCCGCAAGCATAGATCTACAAACCAGGAGCTTTCATATGTCAATGCCAGGGACATTCAATATGGCATTTTCTGCTCTTTTTTCTTTGTCACCATGTGTGTGAGTGTCATGGAACTGTCCAGGTAAAACCACGTGTGCAGGTGTCATGGCCACAGCCAGGTAGAAGCTACATTTGCATAATAAAAGATCAGGGTGGGAGGGCCAGTCTTTTCTCTGGCTATGTAAAGGGCGCATCTGGTCAAATCAATCCCCTGGGCCCTACGTAAATCAATCACTGCCTCCTTAAACCTCTGTACAAAATCGATTGTGTTCCGCCCCAAACCGTAGACCTTATCTTGGGCGACCCGCTTTCCCAGCACAAGGAAGCTTTCTTTCTCTCTCCTCTTTTTTGTCTATTAAACTTTCCACCCCTAAACCCACTCGTAGGTTTTGTCTGCATCCTGAATTCTTTCTCCGCACAAAACAAAGAACCATGGGTAACTCCCCAGACAATGGAGCCATCGCATTAATACAGTCCACTTAAGGAAGGAGTGCAACATGTTTCTCAATTTCAGATAAGATGGAGGGCGAGAGGAAGTTGGAAGCATGGAGGACCGGAGTTTCTGCAGATTGTTAGAACATGCGTGAGCTAACCTCAATGATCAATTATTTAGGTGATGCTCTTGATATTGTATAGCTGTAAAAAGTTATCATCACACTTTTTACACATTTAATATCATGCTTTGAAGTTTTTCTTTTTTTTGAGACAAAGTCTTGCTCCATTCTTTCAGCTGGAAGACTGGAACACAGGGGCACGATCATAGCTCACTGCACCCTTGAACTCCTGGGCTCAAGCAATCCTCCTGCCTCAGCCTTTTGAGTAGCTGGGACTATAGGACTGCACCACCACACCTGATAATTTTTTATTTTTGTAGAGATAGAGGTCTCACTATGTTGCCCAGACTGGTCTTGAACTCCTGGCTTTAAGTGATCTTCCTGCCTTGGCCTCCCAAAGTGCTGGTATCACAGGCATAAGCCATTGTGCCCAGCCCTGAATTTATTTTGTCAACAAAAGAACTTCTCAGAAGAAAGTCATAGATCAGGAATAATTTCTTTCATCAAAAGATAATTTAAATTCAATTCTAACTTTACAGGACAAATTTGTTGGAACTGGCTACTGATGAAGGATTGAAGATTAATTCTGAAAATGCAGTATAGTATCACTTGCTTCATTTTGGAAAGAGTTCAAAATAAATATCCTTAATTCACTGAAATTCCTTTAAAATGTAAATATTTCAAAGTGAAATTTTGATCAACATTCCTCTGTGACATGGTTTTCTCTACTGCTAATGTTATTAAAATATGGAGCAAAACAGAAACCTTGTCTTCCACAAATGACATTGTTGCTAACCTAATTTAGATGATATTAACACACAACAAGCAAGCTCATTTGTCACTCTAAAGACTTCATGTATTAATATACATCGTGCTTATTCAGAGGGTGCATACAGACATTTCATATGGACAATCATCTTTCACTGCATTTTATCTAGTTACATTGGTGAAACAACCAAAAGTTACATATATATGGACTAATAACCCATACAAATGTGTGCTTTCAATACATGTGTATAATTTTTGTAATTCTTCCTTTTTTCTAATGTTATATTTGTGATGATTATATTTATTGAAGTATAATTTTATGTTGAACTTATTACTAATAGATTCTGCTGAATCTATTAATAAAAATCTGAGCTTGTATTTTGTGTGTCTTCAGTTATTTTCTTTTGTTTTTCCTAGTTTTTTTTTTTTTAACAAAAATATCTGCAGTGACTTGGAAATTAAAGATAGTTTGACACAGACTGACTTACTGAAATCCCAACTTTTTTTCCCCATCCAATACTTCCATTCTCTTTATTCAGATTAATCAGATTGAAATGATTAATGCTCACTCCTTTCCCTCCCTTCTGAACTCTTCCTATGTTTTAGCAAAACGACTGGTGGCATTTTCCCCGTGCCCTAGAGATCTGTGGAACTTTGAACTTGAGAGAGATGATTTAGGGTATCTGGCGGAAGAAATTTCTAAGCAGCAAAGCATTCAAGAGGTCACCTGGGTGCTGTTAAAAGCACTTTTTTATGTACTCACAAAGATAAGGTTTGGAATTATAACTTATATTTAAAAGGGCAGCAGGGCATAAAAGTTTGGAAAATTTGTAGCCTGATGATGCAATAGAAAAGAAAAACCCATTTTTTGAGGTGAAATTCAAGCTGGCTACAGAAATTTGCATAAGTAATGAGGAGCCAAATGTTAATCACCAAGACAATGGGGAAAATGTCTCCAGGGCATGTCAGAAGTCTACACAGCAGCACCTCCCATCACAAGCCAGGAGGCCTAGGAGGAAAAAATGGTTTTGTGGACTGGACCTAGGGTCATGTTGCTTTGCACAGTCTCAGGACTTGGTGCTGCATTCCAGCCATGGCTAAAAGGGGTCAACGTAGAGCTCAGGCCATTGTATCAGAGTGTGCACACTCAAATCTTGGCAGCTAACACATGGTGTTAGGCCTGTGGGTGCACAGAAGTCAAGAATTGAAGTTTGGGAAGCTCTGCCTAGATTTCAGAGGATGTAAGGAAACACCTGGATGTCCAGGCAGAGGTGTGTGCTACAGGGGTGGAACTCTCATGGAGAACCTCTGCTAGGGCAGTGTGAAAGGGAAATGTGAGGTGGGAGCCCCCACACAGAGTCCCCATGGGGACACTGCCTAGTGGAGCTGGGAGAAGAGAGCCACTGTATCTAGACCCCAGAATGATAGATCTGTTCCTGGACTGAACTGGGTCTGGCTTTGTGTTCTCATGGCACAATAATGCGATGCATATGACCTGGGTAAAAAGAGTGTTTACTTCTTTACTGGATACAGGAAGAAGGTCAGAGATAATTTGTCAGATCAACTCAGGATTGTAAAGTTTTTCCAGCACTTACATATGTTTAGATTGTATGCCTATGTGCAGTACCATATTCGCCTAAGTCTATAGGTGATTAATTTTATTTTAACTAGAAGGTCAGAGGCCAGAAATGTCTTCTAAATCTATTTAATCCATGAGGTCCCTGGTATCAGGGTGATTAAGAAATGTCTCCTAAATCTGCTTAACAAGGGCTGTGATACTGGAGTGATTACTTGTGTCTTATCTTACCTACGATTTGTGTCTAGAGAGTTTCTTCAGACCTCCAATAAATTTATTCAACCCAAGATGGGTCCTGGTATGAGGAATGTAGGGCTGTCTTTGTTATCTTGACTTACCCCGGGTTTCGTCAACCCAGGATGGGTCCTGGTACAAGGAATGTAAAGCTATTTCCATTATCCATTATCTTGACTTGTTCCAGGCTTCAGGAGAAGCCTGATCAAGTTTCTTACTCAACATATGTCTCATTTCTGGCTTTGGGGTCCAGGCATCGATTTTCCTAGGTTTAATTATTAACTTAATGTTAAGGCAGATGCTGTGGAAGTTTGCCTGTATAACTGGAGTGCTATGAAGCACTGTCTATGTGACTGTCAGGGAGAGTTGGCCTGCCACAGATCACCAACAGCTTTCATCATGTGCCTAGAAAAGCTGCAGACATTCCATATCAGCCCATGAAAGTAGCAGAAGAGGGGGCTGTACCCTGCAAAGTCACAAGGGAGAGCTGCCCAAAACTATGGAAACCCAGCTCTTGCATCAGCATGAAATGGATGTGAAACATAGAGACAAAGGAGATCATTTTGGAGCTTTAAGATTAGACTGCCTTGCTGGATTTTGGACTTGCATGGGGCCTGTAGACCCTTGGTTTTGGCCAATTTCTCCCATTTGGAACAGATGTATTTATCCAATGCCCATACCCCATTGTGTCTGGGAAGTAACTAACTTGCTTTTTATTTTACAGGCCCATAGGTGGAAGGGACTTGCCTTGTCTCAGATAAGACTTTGAACTTTGGAGTTTTGAGTTAAGGCTGAAAAGAGTTAAGACTTTGGGGGGCTGCTGGGAAGGCATGATTGGTTTTGAAATGTGAGGACATGAGATTTGGGAGGGGACAGGTGTGGAATGGTAGGGTTTGGCTGTGTCCCCACCTAAATCTCATCTTGAATTGTCACTCCCATAATCCCCACATGTCATGGGAGAGACTCATCGGGAGGTAATTAAGTCATGGGGACAGGTCTTTCCTGTGCTGTTTTTGTGACAGTGAATAAGTCTCACAAGATCTGATGGCTTTATAAAGAGCAGTTTTCCTGCACACGCTCCCTTGCCTGCCGCCACATAAAACGTGCCTTTGCTTCTCCTTCACCTTCTGCCATGATTATGAGGCCTCCCCAGCCAGGTGGAACTGTAAGTCCTTTAAACCTCTTTTTCTTTATAAGTTACCCAGTCTCAGGTATTTCTTCACAGAAGTATGAAAATGGACTAACACAGCTACTTCTTCCCCATGGTCCAATTTGTTAAACTACCCTTAAATATAACCCAAAAACTACATGGGAAGTCAATCCTGCTGAATAACTTTTACCAGTTCATATATTAATTTGTTATTTAATAATAGTTGAAGGAGGACAAGGAGCCAGCAAAACCTCCTAGAACGTTACAGGCACTTATTTATCATTCCTGCACACTTAATACTGACTTGGGAGTTACTGAGTAAATATAGGTTCAAAAAGAGGTTGAGATGGAAGATAAGCCCTATTCTTATGGAAGCTTGTGATTAATTCCCACCAAACCTTGGCAAATCTACATTTCTACTTTAAATATTTTTCTATTTTTCTTCTGTAGAGATGATAGTTGCCGATTACAAACTGTAAATTTGGGACAAGTTAAGGTCACTCCAGGAGTGCAAAATCTTGGCAGCTGCTGGAAGTCCGCTCAAGCACAGTGTGGTTGGTTTTTCTTACTTATCCTCGTAGATATCCACAGTGGAAATAGTTTGTATGGCTTTCAACTATAGAAATATGGCTTTTTAGGCTATGTGCCTTTAGAGGATAAAAATAACCCTGGATGCAGGGAAGTCATGAACAGAGGTGTGGATGAGGACTAGTAGGCTTTGCTCAAGGCTTAGTCACTAGGTCCATTTAGCTGGTGTGCAAGGAAAGGGAGGCAATCCTTGGAAAATAAGTTGCTGAAGGGAAAAGGGCCCTAGGGACAAGCTGAAGAGTCCCTGGTCTGAAACCTAATACAGTGGAGGACATGGAGCAGTGGGGAATGCAGTGACTCAGAAAAAGAACAGTAACGATTTTATTCATCCATTAGAAACAATTAAAGCTACAGTGTAACCCACATGCTTCCCTTGGTCAAAACTCCTTAGTACAGATTGTGGCTCATGAAAAGGCTTTTTGTTACCATTTAAAAAATCATTCTGAAAGTTAAGGCAACAAGTTAAGGGCACCTGCTGGGGAGATCAGCCCCTCCATTACAGGTTCCTGCCACAGCTTTCATGGTTAATTTGTTCTGGAGACCCAGGACTGAAGCCTTGTTTTAACTAGATGTTTGGTTATCTGTAAGTTGGCTCCCACTCAGTCCCCCTGGATAATTGGGAATAGCCTGTGCTGCAGGGCAGGCCAAGGCACAGGGAGAAAGTCTCCATGAAGCCAGCTGTTAAGGGTGTCTGCTGACCAGTAGCATTGGCAACACCTGGAGCTGCTTCAAAACGAACCATCTCAGAGCCTGCCTCAGAACTACTGAAGCAGAATGTTCATTTTAAACAGAGCCACAGGTGGTTTGGGGTTGAGAAGCACTGCCCCAGACCAAGGTATGACTTTCACAGCAGTGGAGCATTGCCAGAGGCACCAGGGAGCATCCAAAGACAGTGTTTACTCTGCTGTATAGAGCAAACCAAAGGAGCAGTGAGCCAATTGGAGGAATAAAGGGAACATAGTTACCACTTGCATGGGGGGAAGGAGCTGGGTAGCTCTTGAGGCCTGAGGGTTATGACTCCCTCCTGGGCAGATCTCTCTTATCAACAGTGGGAAGAGGCAATTTGAGTGGGCATCATTCAGTCAACGCAACTCACCTAACCCAAAAAACTGTAAAAATATATTAAATGGGCTTAAGCCCAGTCTCTGGATAATTCTAATTTCAAAACAACAACGTTCCTCTGAGCATACCTAAACAAGGTCAAAATGAACAGGGTCAGAATGAACGAAAGATTTCTACAAAAACTAACGAAAAAACAAAGCAAAGGCCGGGCGCGGTGGCTCACGCCTGTAATCCCAGCACTTCGGAAGGCCGAGGCGGGCGGATCACGAGGTCAAGAGATCGAGACCATCCTGGTCAACATGGTGAAACCCCATCTCTAGTAAAAATACAAAAAAAATTAGCTGGGCATGGTGGCGTGCGCCTGTAGTCCCAGCTACTCGGGAGGCTGAGGCAGGAGAATTGCTTGAACCCGGGCGGCGGAGGTTACAGTGAGCCGAGGTCGCGCCACTGCACTCCAGCCTGGCGCCTGGTGACGGAGTGAGACTCTGTCTCAAAAACAAACAAACAAACAAAAAAAGCAAAACACCCAGCCAAAATCTGGGTGCGAACACTTTAAGCAAATTAAAATAAATGACATATATACCATGTGATTAAGAGTTTGTCCTCTTAGTATCAGTGAGAAAGGGCAAGAAGATGCCATCACAGATGAATCAGCAATAGAGTTTGAGATAAGAAATTGGAGGATCTAAGTTTGCATCTTGGTTCCACTTCTGTGACAGTTTCAAACCTTTACCTTTTTGACAATCTTTGATAAAATAACGCTCATAAGGCTGGGCACGGTGGCTCATGCCTGTAATCCCAGCACTTTGGGAGGCCGAGGTGGGCAGATCACCTGAGGTCAGGAGTTCAAGATCAGCCTAGCCAACATGGCAAAACCCTGTCTCTAATAAAAATACAAAAAATTAGCTGGGTGTGGTGGTGTGCGCCTGTAATTCCAGCTACTCAGGAGGCTAAGGCATAAGAATCGCTTGAACCCAGAAGGCAGAAGTTGCAGTGAGCCAAGATCCCGCCACTGTACTCCAGCCTGGGTGACAGAGCAAAACTCTGCTTCAAAAATAATAAATAAAAATAAACCAATAAAACTCATAGTATGTCTCAAGGGAGTGTCATGGGAATCAGCCAGGATGGCTGGAAAACGTCTACCTGCCTGGCACCTGAGTCAGCTTATGGTGTATTTTTCTCTTCTTCATTCCTCAGCCCAAGGTGATGCTGGGTTTAGCAGGGCTGGGACTGGGCTGCACCTTGGAATGAAGGGAATCCCAGGTAAAAGAAAGTTAAAGGACAAAGTGCCCTCTCTGCTGGAATCAAACATTGTCTTCCAGAGAGGAGTCATTTTGGAGTTGGATAAAATTCTAGTGCATGGGCCCAAAACTTGGAACCCGTCCCAGCCCTGTATCAGCCAAAAAGATGCAAGGCAAAAATGAGAATCCTCTCTTCTAATTAATTTTAAAAGACACGAAATTTCCTCAGTTTTCTCCATTTATTTATACGTTTTATGCAATTTTGCTTAATATGCAGATATTTCTTTTGCCCAGTCCAGCAAGGCCGAGAGAGTCTCCTCTCAGTTGTATTTAACAGCTAACCTGCTCCTATAAAAGGAAGTCAGGGTGTCATAAAATATACAGCAAGATCCAGTAGAAAATCAGAGAAGAAAAGAAGAAAAAATCAGGGATATGAGGTAGATAGGAAATTTGTGATTTTCAGTGTTGAGTGGAAAGGAAAAGAAACTGAAAGAAAAGAGGTGAAGAAAATGATTGCGAGGGGCTTTGATGACAAAAGAAGCCTTTTAAATAGCAGATTCTATAAACATGCAGGCTGAGCCAAATGAATATTCAGTCATGAAATATAGCGTAACAGCAGTGTGAGCAAGGAAGGCATAGGCCACAGATGAATGAGGCAATTAATAAAACACTAAAGTCTCCCCTCCCTCCCTGGAGCGCCAGTACGAGAGGTTTTAAAGCATAAAGATGTGCAAGTTAATACATACCACGACCAAACAAGCAGGTGGCAAAGGCAGTCAAAGCCATTGAAATAATGCGGAAGATACTGATAAAAGATGTCATGAAACGCCTGGAAAATACTGCGCTGATCTATCACAGATCACAGGGCCAATTTTGTACTCATTGATAATTTTAAATTCCTTTTCCTCCACCAAATCCTTCACTTTATTAAAAAAAATATATTGTGGGCTGGGCACCGTGGCTCATGCCTGTAATCCTAGCACTTTGGGAGGCCAAGGTGGGCAGATCACCTGAGGTCAAGTGTTTGAGACCCGCCTGGCCAACATGGTGAAACCCCGTCTCTATTAAAAATACAAAAATTAGCTGGGTGTGGTGGCACGTGCCTGTAATCCCAGCTACTCCGGAGGCTGAGGCAGAAGAATTCCTGGAACATGGGGGGCAGAGGCTGCAGTGAGCCAAGACAGCACCACTGCACTCGAGCCTGAGCAACAGAGCGAGACTCCATCTCAAAAACACACACACATACATACATACATACATACATACATACACAAATGATTGTGGAAGAAATGCTCAGAAAAGAGGAGGAGGAAGAGGACAAAGGAAAAATCGTAAAATACAGTTGGGACTTTCTTTCTATTTGTGACAAAAGAAAAGGTTCCGAGGATCATAGTGAACCACAAAGAAAACTCAAGTCACCATTGCGGTGTACTTAGGTAAAAAGGTAAATATATTGGTTGCCATGATAAGGAGCAAAAATAGAGTGTGTTTTAGAAAGAGCTCTGGACTGGGGTTAGAAACTGCTGGAAGTGACTGCCATGCACACTGTGTTCATGAGGATCCTGCAGCTCTGTCGAGGCTCGGTGAGGAAGAGTGCAGGACTGTTCTCTGCCAGAGGTTCCTGGTGTCTATTACATAAACCTGTAAGTTACCATATTTATGTTGCTATGAAAAAACTGTGGGGCACTAGATATTTTCACCAATTTACTTAAGCCTAAGTTTCCCCATCTATAAAACAAGGAAGGTAGACAAAAGTGATCCCTAAGGGTTAAATTCTCTTCAACTGGCTTGAGGGTGGCTGGAGGAAGGCTGAACGTATACTGCACTAAGGTGAGATGGTCACTGTCATAGCTGGGTTCCAGGGGTAAGTGAGGCTCCCAGAACGAGGGGAAAATCAAGCCAATCCACGTGGAGATGGCCACCATCAGGCATTAGAAAGGCCAGTAGGAACATGCACCTGGAAGACCAAACCTAGGAGCAAGATTTGAACCTTAGAGTCAAGAACTCTAACTAAAGGCTGAATTTGGAAGAATGGTCTGGGGAAAAAATGCAAGACAGAATATCCAGTAGGGGCAAAATCATGATGGTATCATAGTTTTCTAACCCTCCCTTAAATCCCCTCCTAATATCCCCTCCTAAAATTCCTTAAATCTCCTCCTAAAAATGAATCAGGGCTGGGTATGGTGGCTCATGCCTGTAATCCCAGAACTTTGGGAACCCACTCTCTCAGGCGGGTGGATCACCTGAGATCAGGAGTTCAAGATCAGCCTGGCCAACATGGTAAAACCCCTTGTCTCTACTAAAAATACAAAAAAATTAGCTGGGCATGGTGGCAGGCAGCTGTAATCCCAGCTACTCAGGAGGCTGAGGCATGAAAATCGCTTGAACCTGGGAGGCAGAGGTTGCAGTGAGCCGAGATCATCCCATCGCACTCTGGCCTGGGTGATAGAGCCAGACTTTGTTTCTGCAAAAAAAAAAAAAAAAAAAAAGAATGAGGACAGAAAACTTTGTGGACCACATGGTCAATGAAATTAAGTGACAAGATATCCCGGAAGTCATGAAATATGCATAGGTAGGCCAAACCCTCTGACAACAATTAGACCTTTTAAGTCACACATGAGACCTGCAGCTCTGGGCAGGGGAGAGTTGGGCCCATTAGTGGACCCCAACTTGTGTGGAAACCTCTGCAAGTGGATCTGAGAACCACTGGCATCATGGGGAACGTCTCCACAGGTTCCTTTGTGAGTATGAATGCGAAAAGACCACAGGGACCCACTGAGGGGCAGTAGGGAGATCAGAGCAGGGCCAACCATTTAACACAACCTCCCTTCCAGAAGAACTAAGATGCCCTGTGAGGAAAACCTGCTACTTGTTTTCCTCACAGTGTATCTTAGTTCTTCTGGAAGGGAGGTTGGAGCTGGATGGAGCTGAGTAAGAACTGGGGCATCAATTCTGAAACATGGGAGGACTGGAGGAGCCCAGTTGCAGCGAGAGGCCATTTTTTATTACCTCCTGGTAACAACAGAATAAGAAGCCTTTGAGTTGTACAGACAGGAAAACCACCCTGGCCTATTCACACCCTGAACTTTGGAATTTGTTCCTAAATGCACAGGAAAATGCTTATGTAAACATGAACTACAGAAATAACTAATTCCATATAAAGATTTGTGAATAAAAATAGTACCTAAAACAATATGATAGCACTAAAGTTTAAAATATATATGTTTAAAAACTTTAAAATACATGTTATATTAAAATACATGGCAACAGGCCGGGCGCAGTGGCTCACACCTGTAATCCCAGCACCTTGGGAGGATAAGGTGGGTGGATCACCTGAGGTCAGAAGTTGTAGACCAACCTGCCCTACATGGTAAAACTCCCTCTCTACTAAAAATACTAAATTAGTCGGATGTGGTGGCACATGCCTGTAATTCCAGCTACTCAGGAGGCTGAGACAGGAGAATCACTTGCACCTAGGAAGTGGAGGTTGCAGTGAGCCCAGATGGCGCCATTACACTCCAGCCTGGGTGACAAGAGTGAAAGTTCATCTCAAAAACAAAAACAACAACAACAGCAAAACCATGACAACAATAATATAAAAGACGGGAGAGTAGTAAATAAAACTAAAATAGTATAACATTCCTTCATTGTGTGGGAAGAGATAAAAGTTGGAACTGAAAATATACTACCTCCTTGCAGTCCAGACAAGATGATGTGGATTCATCTCTCCCTGTTCCTATTCACTAAGGACAACTGGATACACCTGGTTATTTTTTGTTGTTGTTGTTGCCAATTGGATATCTCCTTTGGAGATGTCAAATGTGGTAGGAAGATGACACAGTGGTTTGGAAACCCAGGACTGGAGAAACAGCACTGTGGCAGGTGTCCTATGTGTTCCTTGCCCCCTTCTCCCTCCCCATCAGAAGATGATTCAAACCCGACCCTTGATTCAGCAGCAGAAAGCAGTCCAGGTAGGCTTACCTTCCCCTGCCTCTAGTGGAAATCCATCTGATTGCATCAGGTGAGCCAGACACCATGAGCAAGGAAATTGCTGGGGATCAGCCAACAATAAACAAACAACTTCTGTTAATACTTCCCTGCTAGGTTTGAGACTCTCCTATTCTACCAGAAAGATCCCAGGTGGGTGGGCCTGAGGAATCCCTTCTGCTCTGATATGGTTTGGCAATGTCCCCATCCCAATCTCATCTTGAATTGTAGCTCCCATAATTTCCACATGTTGTGGGAGGGACCCAGTAGAAGATAACTGAATTTTGTGGGGGTGGTTTCCCCATACTGTTCTCATGGTAGTAAGTCTCATGAGAACTGGTGGTTTTATAAGGGAAAACCCCTTTTTCTTGGCTTTCATTCTCTCTTTGCCAGCCACCATGTAAGATGTTCCTTTTGCCTTCCACCATGATTGTGAGACCTCTCCAGCCATGTGGAACTATGAGTCCATTAAACCTCTTTTTCTTTATAAATTATCTAGTCTCAGATATGTCTTTATCATCAGCA
Source organism: Alouatta palliata (assembly GCA_004027835.1). Classification (NCBI taxonomy): domain Eukaryota; kingdom Metazoa; phylum Chordata; class Mammalia; order Primates; family Atelidae; genus Alouatta; species Alouatta palliata. The sequence continues at coordinate 7,944 of PVKV010026141.1, read as the reverse complement.
TAAGAACAGACTAATACATGCCCCCTTAGGCAGCAATATCACCAGATATTAGGGTCAATGAAAACAGCACCTCCTATCTGGAGGCTCTGGGGAGAATCTGTTTTCTTACCTTTCCAGAGGTCCTGAAAATTCACTTGCAGGCCATGAAAGTAGGACAGAATCTGCATGCTAATTAAACAGGGTGACTCCCTATTAAAACACAGGATTTTATAAGACCCAGGGTCCCTTAACAACAGACAAAATGCTAAGGATATAATTTTAAAAATCACCTGTGGGGAAGAACAAAGAAAATCAAACAACTGACATCAACACAGAGATGATTTTTAAGATGGAATTATCTGACATGTACTTTAAAGCAGTCTTCAGAGAAGGTCTTCAAAAATCAGTGACAAATTATCTTAACTAAAATGAATAGAAAATCTCAGCCAAAAAGTTATAAAAAAGAGCTAAACATTACTGAACTGAAAAATAGAATACATATTTTAGAAATTTCCAGAGGATAGAATCTGTGAATTTGAGGGAAAATTGACAAGCTCTCCCAATCTGAATAACAGAGAGGAAAAAGATGAAAAGAAAAGAAAATAAGAAAAAAAGAAAAGAAACAACAGTGCTCCACAGAGCTGTGTTAATTAACAAAACATGCACCATTCATGTCATTGGAGTTCCAAAAAGAGACAGCAAAGAATGTGAGACTGACAAATATTCAAAGATACAATGGCTGAAAACTTGCAAATTTGATTAAAAATACAAACTACAGATTTAAGAAATAGAACAAACCCCAAACAGAATCAACCCAAAGAAAATGACATCAAGACACATTGTATTTGTTTTCTATTGCCATCATAACAAATTGCCACAAACTTAAAACAACACAAATTTCTTATCTCTGGTTCTGTAAATCAGAAGTTCAATACAGAACTCACTGCATTCCTGTCTGGAGGCTCTGGGGAGAATCTGTTTACTTACGTTTCCGGAGTCTAGAGGCAGCCCATTTTTCTTGGTTCATGGCCCCTTCCTCCATCTTCAAAACCAGCCATGTAACATTTCTCTGGCCTTTCTTCAGTCATTATGTCTCTCTCTGACCACAACAGTAAAAAAATTAGGTTGTGGCCAGGTAAACCAGGAAAATCTTTCCATCTCATAATGTTTAACCGAATCCCATCTACAAAGTCCCTTTTGAGATGTAAGCTAACATATTCACAGGTACCGGGTATTAGGGTGTGAATATCTTTGGGGGCCATGATTCTGCCTATCACACACATTATAATTAAACTTCTGGAAACTAAAGGAAAAAAATGGTAATAATCTTGGCCAGGCTTTGTGGCTCACACTGTAATCCCAACACTTTGGGAGGCCAAGGCAGGCAGATCACTTCAGGTCAGGAGTTTGAGATCAGCCTGGCCAACATGGTGAAACCTTGTCTCTAATAAAAATACAAAAAAAAAAAAAAAATTAGCTGGGCATGGTGATCACAGCTACTCAGGAGGCTGAGGCAGGAGAATCGCTTGAACCCAGGAGGGAGAAGTTGCAGTGAGCCAAGATGGTGCCACTGCACTCCAAACTGGGTGACAGAGCAGGATTCAGTCTCAAAAAAATAAAAAATAAACATGGCTGGGCATGGTGGCTCATTCCTGTAACCTTGGCACTTTGGGAGGCTGGGGCAGGCAGATCAGAAGATCATGAGATCTAGACCATCTTGGCCAAGATGGTGAAACTGTCTCTACTAAGAACAAAAAATACAAAAATTAGCTGGGCGTGGTGGCGCACACCTGTGATCCCAGCTCCTCAGGAGGCTGAGGCAGGAGAATCGCTTGAACCCGGGAGGTAGAGGTTGCAGTGAGCCAAGATTGCGCCATGCACTCCAGCCTAGTGACAAAGAGAGACCCTCTCTCAGAAAATAAATAAATAAATAAATAAACAAACAATCTTGAACAAAGCCTATCATAACATAGGAAAAATCAGTCTTTTTTCTACTCTCTACTCTCATGCAGTCACTTGTAAAAGTTGTCAGACCCAAAATGGTATCACTTGTGTTAAAAAACCAAACCAAACCAAAAAACTAACAGATAGATCCAGGAAAGGCCATAATGGGACAGTTCTTATGCATAAATCCCTGATAAAAACTATCACAAAAAATTCTGCAAAAACTGCAACCTTGCACAAAGGCTATGACTACACAAAAATATGCAGCACCCGAGGCTTCTTATTACACAAATGGGTTTTCTACCTGGCTGGCGCCATGTTGTCTGCTCCTTACTGTTCACGAGGTGGGCAAGGAAAAATGAAGATGGAGCCACCACGTTGAATATGCCTGGCCTCCAGGTAACCTTTTCCTATTGGTAAAGCTGTGGGCATTCACCTGTGCAAGCTTCCAGCTTTCCTATCTATGGCTGCAGCTCAGTTTTACAGACTACCCTTTGTTAGAAAAGCAATGATTTGGAGGCTGCTTTTCATTAAAAGGAAAACCCTACCCTTACCTGTACTACCTGCCTAAATAGTTTCTTTTAAATCCCTCTATCAACATGTTGATAACAGTAAATGGTGAAAGATATCATATATACAAAAGTTATACAAATAGAAACACTCAAAAACATTATAAACAAATCAAGATAAAATTCTTTAAAAAAAAAAATTCAAGTAATCTACAGAAAGACCAGAAGAATAAAACTGAGCAGGAAACATGGAAACAGAGAAAAAAATAAAGTGGCAGACATAAGCACAAACATAATAATGGCCTCAAATGTAGACCAGGCATGGTGGCTCATCCCAGCACTTTGGGAGTCTAAGGTGGGCAGATTACCTGAGATCAGGAGTTCGAAACCACCCTGGCCAACATGCTGAAACCCCATCTCTACTAAAAATACAAAAAATTAGCTGGGTGTGGTGGCACATGCCTGTAGTCCCATCTATTCAGGAGGCTGAGGCAGGAGAATTGCTTAAACCTGGGAGGTGGAGGTTGCGGTGAGCCGAGATTGTGCCACTGCACTCCAGCCTGGGCAACAGAGTGAGATCCGTCTCAAATAATAGTAATAATAATAACCTCAAATGTAAATGGTCTAAGTAAACCAAAAGACAGAGACTAACCAAATACATACTAAAAAAGAACTAATTATCTGTTGTTTAAAATTGAGTGATATTAGGCAGATTGGCTGAGGCAGAGGAAACACTCGAACCCAGGAGGTGAAGTTGCAGTGAACTGAAATTGTGCCACTGTACTCCGGCCTGGGCGACAGATCGAGACTCCATCTCAAAAAAATAAATAAAAATTAAATAAAATGATGGAGAAAGATATACCATGCAAACATGAATTTTAAAATTGAAAGTCAAATAGCTAAAATTATTAAAAACTTAAAGTTATTGTGATAGCTCCTATTTCATTCCTGATTACACCTAGGTCCTTGTTTCACAGGCTAATTCATGGCGTGGACTGGCTGCGTGAAGTGTGCTGAGTCTTCAAAACCACTTGAGCTGGGTACACTGAAATTCCAATTCCTTCATGAGAATATTTCCACACAATATTACTGGTTTCCAAATGTAGTAGTCCATTTAGTGACTATATTTTGGCCTATGAAAATAACAATTACTTCCTTCTCCCATTCCTATTTGTTTACGTCTCCTGTGCACAACATATAAACAAGCTACCAGAAGAATGGAGATATGCAACTTAAATAATATAAAAAGAGATCTCCCTGACACACAAATCTCACATATAAAACACAAGAATTATGGGCATTGTGGCTCATGCCTGTAATCCCAACACTTTGGGAGGCCAAGGCCAGCAGACCGCGAGGTCAGGAGTTCCAGACCAGCCTGGCCAACATGGTGAAACTCCATCTCTACTAAAAAAAAATACAAAAATTAGCCATGCATGGTGGCACACACCTGTAACCCCAGCTGCTTGGGAGGCCAAGGCAGGACAACTGTTTGAACCCAGGAGGCAGAGGCTGCAGTCAGCCAAGTTAGTGCCACTGCATTCCAGCCTGAGGAACACAGCAACAATCCACCTCAGATAAGTAAGTAAGTACATAAGTAAGTAAGTTAAACAAATAAATAAATAAGACTTTCTGACAGGACCATTCTGAAGGTCTATAATGTAGTTTTTTCTTTCTAAGCAACGTCCCTGGCACCTATTGAATACTGAGAAGTGGATAAACTATTAGAAATAACTGTATGAAAAGCAAATTTTTCCCAGACAAAGTAAATTAGGCTGAAATGCACTATTCAGGCTGTGATATCTCACTACTTCCACAGACATCTGTAGACTTTTTGGCAAGACTATCTTACATTGGAACGAATGAATTACAAACTTCTTTGTCTCCAGAATTTGAGAAATTTTACATTTCCACCTTCAACTTTTATAAAAAGGGAAAAATAGTGACAACCCTCATACATTCAATTGCATCATCTGGCCTCATGCCTTCTACATCAATCAAATATCTAACAAAACAACATAATTTGGGTCATTTATATATATGAAAAGAAATATTATCAAGTTTTTTCAAAAAAGGTCCTATTTCAACTTATAGACATACATATAAAAATCCTAAGAAAATCTCAGCACATTGAATCCAGCAATTATTAGAGGATGACAAACCATGACCACAAAAAGACATTTTTCAAGAATGCAAAGATGACTCAACTTCAGAGATCTATTTACATATTTATTTACATTACCATCATTTAACTAATCAACAAAAGGAAAGAAAATACAATCATTTTTTATCAAAATGCTTCACGTAGTAAAAATAGAAAGAGACTTCCTTACTATGACAGAGTATTTATCAGAAACCAACAACAAAGAAAAGACAAATTGGGAAAAATATTGACATTATAGCTAAAAAATACCGTATAACCGACAGAATGGGCCAGAAGCTTGGGAGTCACCATCACTGTCAGCCATTTCGTCCATACTCTCATCTTCAATCCACTACCAATTCCTGACAAGAATTTTACCTAAATATCTCGAGAATATGTCGATATCTTTGCATCAAAATGAGCACCATGGCCTGGTCCACTCCACCATTACACCTTACTTCCTACAAACAGCTCCTAACGTGTCTCCTTGCTTCTACCTCTTTCCCTTTGCAGTGCAGTCTCCACTCAGCAGCAAAATGACAGATTGAAAATGTAAATTTGATTATCTTTCCCAGACTCATCCCCAACAACAAAAAAAATTCAATGGTTTTCTCTTGTTTTTAAGATAGTGACTAAAACCTTACACATAGCTCTGCATGGTTTTAGCTCCTACCCCTACTTCCAGCTCCATTTTAATGCCATACTTCCCCCATGGCCCAGTCTCCCTGGCCGGTTCCTCCAGCACAGTCTAACTTTTCCTGTTACATGCGTTTTGCTGATCCTTAATGTTTACAATTCTCTCCATAACAGCCCTAACTGGTTAACACCTACTCATACTTCAGATAGTTGCTCAGACTTCTCCACAGAAACCTCTAGTCCTCTCACTGAAGTCAAATCCTCCCTGTTCTCTGCTCTCATTGTACCACGTTCCCTCTCCTCAGCGCTTGTCAGAGTTGTAATTCTATTGGCATGTGTGTGATTCTTTCATATCTACTCCCTCCCTAGACTGTTAGGAGGCACAGGGCAGCTGAAGTCTCTTTGCTAGCACCCAGCACAGTACCCACACATAACAGATGCTCAGGAGACATTTTCTGAATGAACAAACATAAATCAGTACAGTGTGGCAACATGCAGGAAAAGCATAAGGACACATATGATTTGATTCAGAAATCCTACTTTGAGTGAAATTACCTCTGGGGCTATGGCGAATGCATTCAAACATGTTTATATAGAAATGTCCACGATGTCAATGTTTTTCTATAATATCAAAAATTTCTGACTTTGGTGTTCATTGGTATGCAAAGGAAAACAGCCCTTGAAAGGAATGAGGAGTCCAAGTACTTTCAAAGAAACATGTCTATCACATATTGAAAAACAGAATGTCTAACTATTTTACCACTGAATCACATGTATGTCTGTATCTGCATTTTTAGAGGCTGAAAAGATGTGTACTAAATTATTAATGGTGGTAATTGCTGGGTCAGATCAAAACTGCCTTCTTCTTCATGTATTTCTAGACTGGTTGCTTTTTCACAACAGGATTACATTACCATTGTAAATAGACAAAAACAGCTTTAAAATGGTCTTCCTCTGGGGTCCGCAACCTACCTGCAAATGAGGTAGCCAGTCCTGTTTAAACCATGGGTACTGTGGACACCAATAGGTTTGTCTATAAAAAGAAAATACAGGGTTAACTAACTGAAGGACACACACAAGTGTATAACATTATCACTGCCCTGAAAATGTAACTCTGAAGAGGAATTCCTTTTTTTAGCAACACACTATAAAGAATCACCTAACAGAATGCCAAAATTCACTACTTCTGGGAAACGTGGCATAGTCCCAATTAGACTCAGTGATGTAAACTACAGGCCTGGTAAGATACTAACAGGTTAATTGCAGTTTCGGACTGCGAATTAAAGAAAAGAAAAAAAAAAAATAGTAAGAGCTAAATGTGCAATAAGACAAATGCATCTATCTAAAAATAGAATGCCCATCAGTAATTAACTTAAGTATACAAAAGCGAGTGAAAGCAACAACAGGCTATGAGAAGAATGAAATCTGTTTCCGAATGAAGCAAATGAAATGCCTTCACTCTTGATACTCAATAGTAAGGACAGTCTCCACAGTGCTCGAGTTCCCAAAGAGCTTCCATTCCTTCTCTCGTTCGGTGCTGCACACATGCCACAGGTCTGCATGCTCTGTGAAGTACTCAGGCAAATAGCACTATTCACACTTTACCATGAAAAGGCAAGGCTTGGAGATGTAAGTCAAAGCAGGCAAACAGCACAAGACTAGAATCAAGTCTAGTATTTTTCCCATTCCACCACAGTATTTCTTACTCTACCCTTTTAAAACATTATATGAGGAATTAAATAAAAAGCATGCAGTTTATCTTTGCAAAATGTGTGTCTGTGACTAGGTAGCCCATCAACTTGGGAGTCTGAGGCAGGAGAATTGCTTGAACCGGGGAGGCGGAGCTTGGGGTGAGCCGCGATCAGGCCATTGCACTCCAGCCTGAAGGACAAGAGCAAAACTCAGTCTCAAAAAAAATAAAAAAATGAAATAAAACAACAAAAAACACCAAAACAAAAACAGATTGGAAGAAAACAAACAGGAGATGCAGTAATTAGAACCCAATTGCAATAGGTCAGGCAAGACCTGTATTAGGGTGCTGACAGTAGGGGACAGTCAAAAGACAGGACATAATATGAAGAGGGTTTACTGAGGTATGAGATGGTGGAGGATGGTCTCAAGGAGTAAAAACAGTTCACTGCACATATGTGCAAAGTCTCAAAATTAATCATTTGCACGTATAAAGGAACATTTCTCAAATGAGGCCTGTTAGGACCTAACAGCGTATGCTCTTCGTGATTTCTGAAAACAATACAAACAACTTTCCACGTGTGATCTCAGGGCATCTCTACTGCTGGATTCCTAACTCAGATCATTACACTTTCTGTGCCAAGTAACAAGGAATTGAGGAGGTTCTATTTTGGGAATTGAAGAGTATCCCCAAAAGTAACAGTCCCGCCTTAAAGTAATCCTTCCATATTTCATGTAAGAGCAATGGCCAGAACCTCGCTTTTACAAGAATAAGGAGAAATCCCAGGACATCACAGACATTGCCCCTTTCAGCTAGAGTGGGTGGCGAAGAGGGTCAAAGCCTCAAAGCAAGGGGCAGACAAGCCAAGCTTGTGACAGCAAAAGTGAAACGCATAGAGCACTAAAGATGAAGCCCACGCACAGAAGCCATGAACTGGAAAGGCCATGCCAATGGACCAAGACATATTACATTTCGGGGATGTGGTTTCCGCCCTTCTTGGCCGAGGAGTGTCCAGGAAAGCCGTGTCCCTGGCCCCGGCCACT
>PVKV010026140.1:0-28486 GCA_004027835.1 Alouatta palliata | reverse complement strand
TGGAGTGCAGTGGCGCAATCTCGGCTCACTGCAACCTCCGCCTCCCGGGTTCGAGCAATTCTTCTGCCTCAGCCTCCCAAGTAGCTGGGACCACAGGCGCACGCCACCACGCCCAGCTAATTTTTTTGTGTTTGTAGTAGAGACGGGGTTTCACCATGTTGGCCAGGATGGTCTCGATCTCATGACCTCGTGATCCGCCCGCCTCGGCCTCCCAAAGTGCTGGGATTACAGGCGTGAGCCACCGCACCCGGCCTCATTTAATTCTTACAACAGCCTTTTAAGGTAGATGGTTGTACTTGCCCTAGGTTCACAGAGAAAAGAAGGGGGCTCAAAGACATTAGGAAACTTTTCCAGGGACACAAGGCAGGTGGGACAAGAGCCAAGAGTCAAGCTCAGCTAAGAGCGCCAGCCTGCATGACCCTAAAGCCTGAAATCGTTCCACTTTTCTATGCTACTGCTTAAGCAACAGAGAACTATCCAGGGAAGGAGACTTGTGTTCACCTCCAGTGGAAACGGGCATCCCCAAAACTCTGGGCAAATTCTATAGGTGGTGCATCTACTTTGATAATCTCTCCAGCAGTCCTGTTCCAGAAAGCCCTTTCGTAGATGGGTCCTCCAAGCGTCTCCATGATCAGAAGGCTTCCACAGCTACCCAAATCTCCAAGACCTTTCTACTGCTACCACCATAGGGTTACTCTCCCATGGTGCTTCTCTAGGACTACCAGTAACTCACGTCCTTATGCTTTCAGAATCCCTCCCGACAATTAGCTTAGGTACCCAACTTGAGGTCATTTGGGATAGCTGCAATCGTGAAGTCATACAGTCAGGTAATGTAGGAAGATATGCAAAAATGCAGAGCCTTCAACCAACCCTACAGGGGCCATACAGGGTGTAATTAGTATGACAGATCCTGCAGTTACATTGCTCAGCTCCAATCACGGCTCTGTATTTGCTAATAATGTGACTTTAGGAAATTTACGTAACCTCTATGTGCCCCAGTCTGTTCAAATATGAAATGAATTACAACAGGGTCCTCTTCAAAGCACTGTTGTGAGGAATCCATAAAATAATATGGAAAAGGGTCTTAAAAGGTGCTTAGATTGATGGTATAAACAGGTTTTACACTCAATAAATGTTAAGTATCATAGCTTGCTCATAGACCCATCTTCCAAATGCATTTTTTGAAAAGGTATTGTTCCCCATCACCCCCATTCTGGAACTCTGGTCCTGGGACATTTTGACTTACTTTTATCTACCCACAACCAGTTGTTAGTCCTTCAAAAAGTTAATGGTCACTTTGAAAAATTAAATTATGTGCCTTCTGTTCAGTGCAATATACATATGAAATGTATGTATGAATACATATAAAATATTCTGTAAAATATACATATAAAAACTTTTCAGCAGAGTGTCTTAGCCTCCTAAAGCCCACAGTGGGCCATGCTCACAGAACTAAAATCCCCTGCCTTCCATTTAATAATGTCCATCCTTGATTTAACTCTCAGGACGTTACTTCTTCCTGCTCCTTTCCTATTTTTACCTGTTTTCTTCAATTCTTGCTACATGCAAGGATTTTTCAGCCGTTCCCTTCTTGTCTGCCTCCATCCCCTCATTAAGCAACATAGTTCCATAACCACTACGAATAAAAATATTTGGGTCAATAATTTCAAGTATACCTTGGCAGAGCTACAAAAGATTGCAATATTATACAGAGAAGATCCTAAATTATCTTCCCTCTAATAATCACAATTCCTGACTCCAATTTACATCCTATCTTATCACATTTACTTCTACCATATCTGAAGCCATCTTCAGTGTGGCAATTCCTCAAGGATCTAGAAATAGAAATACCATTTGATCCAGCAATCCCATTACTGGATATATATCCAAAGGACTATAAATCATTCTATTATAAAGACACATGCACACATATGTTTATTGCAGCACTGTTCACAATAGCAAAGACTTGGAACCAACCCAAATGCCCATCAATGATAGACTGGACAAAGAAAATGTGGCACATATACACCATGGAATACTATGCAGCTTTAAAAAAGGATGAGTTCTTGTCCCTTACAGGGACATGGATGAAACTGGAAACCATCATTCTCAGCAAACTGACATAAGAACAAAAAACCAAACACCACATGTTCTCACTCATAAGTGGGTGTTGAACAATGAGAACACATGGACACAGGGAGGGGAACATCACACACCAGGGCCTGGGGGGTGGGGGACTAGGAGAGGAATAGCAGGAGGTGGGAGGAGTGGGGAAGGATAGCATTAGGAGAAATACCTAATGTTGATTACGGGTCAATCGATGTAGCAAACCACCACCACGGCACATGTATACCTATGTAACAAATCTGCACAGTCTGTACATGTACCCCAGAACTTAAAGTATAATAAATAAATTTTTTAAAAAAGAAAGAAAACAGCCAGGAAATTAATTAGGACCCAGAAAATTTTAGTAAAATGTTATTATAGGTCAGTTAAATTGTAGGGAGAAGAAGCACAGCCTCTGGGACACCTAGTCCTGTTTTAACTGGATGGCTCAGGTCTAACCATTCCAAAAAAAATACACTGACTCCCAAGCTTTGCTTGTCAGGCTCATTTGCTACAGTTGAATCACATCTCCTAGCTCTACTCCTCCAACTTGCACTTGACCAACATCTGCTTCCATCCCACTTTTATTAATGACCCCCTGTCCTCCATTCCAGGGGCCCCTACCTGTAGCACATTTGTGGCACTTTCTCTGTTAGTAAGTGCCCAGGATTAGAAGGCAAAGAACCAGGGTTTTGATCCCAGATTCTGCCACTAACTTACCATAACACTTTGGGCAAATCTATCCACCTCACTTAGTCTCAGTTTTCTTATGTGTAATGGGAAAGCTGGAATAGATTTTTCATTATCTCTATTATCTTTCTACTATTCTTCGATTCTAAAAAAAAAAAAAAGTGCAATCATATCCTACGATTTCAATAAAAGGATTTTTTTTTTTTTTTTTTGAGACAGAATTTTGTTGTTGCCCAGGCTGGAGTGCAATGGCGTGATCTCGGCTCACTGCAACTTCCATCTCCTGGGTTCAAGCGATTCTCCTGCCTCAGCCTCCCAAGTAGCTGAGATTACAGGTGCCTGCCACCAAGCCCAGCTAATTTTTGTATTTTTAGTAGAGACAGGATTTCCCCATGTTGGCCAGGCTGGTCTTGAATTCCTGACTTCAGGTGTTCCGCCCGTCTCAGACTCCCAAAGTGCTGAGATTACAGGTGTGAGCCACCACGCCCAGCCAGTAAAAGGCTTTTAATAGCTGCTGAATAAGCACTCTTACCTGACATTAGATAACATGATAGTCTTGCTTTATTTTTGCTCCCAGTGAAAATTCAAACCCAAGTGTTTTCATCCACTTTGTGCTGCTATAACAGAATATCTAAGACTGGGATATTTATAAAAAAAAAAAAAAAAACAGAGATTTATTTCCTACAGTCTTGAGGATGAAAAGTCCAAGGTCAAGAGGCCACACATCTGGGGAGGGCCTTCTTGCTGCATCATTTCGTGGTAGAAGGCAGAAGGGCAAGAGAGAAAGAGATCAAACTCACAGCCTCAGTCTCTTTTACAATCAGTGTTAATTCATTAATGAGGGTGGAGTTCTCATGACCTAAACACCTCCCATTAGACCCCTCCTCTCAACACTGTTGTATTGGGGATTAAGTTTTCAACACAGGAACTTTAGAAAATACATTCAAACCATAGCACAAAGTAAAGGAGTTGACTTCTCTGCCAGCTATCTGATACAAGCTAGCTTTCTCTTTCGAGCTTCCCACTCATCCTTCTACAGCCCTGTCAACGTCCCAGGCTTCCTTCACCTGTATTGCTGGATTAGTTCCTTACGTTGATATAGCATCTTACTCTTATAAAGGAACGCAAGGCTGAAAAAACTTAATGGAATGTTAAACTCATGTATCAATTAAGTGATAGTCTAAGACTCAAATCTAACCATTGCTGTTTTCACTCTTTTACAATACTCCTCTTAGACAGCATTAGACATTTCAAAACTAACACTCTTAACAGTCTAGAGAGTGATACTAATTTAAAAATCACGAATGAATGCAGACTGAAAAAGAAAAATATTTCAGTAATGAATAAAACTATAGAAAGGACAAAGGTCAAGTAGGTAAGGCAGGAAAACAAGCAATTTTTCTTTGGCTTCACCAAAGACGGTGAAACCAACTCTAACGGAGCTAAATCAGCTTCTTGGCAATAGGAAAAAATATTGCAAACACAGCTTTGAGATTAAATTTTTGAAAAAGAGCAATGTAAGGATTTTTTTCTTTTAGTTTTTTTATTTGCTCTTTTACTAATATTCTATATTTCATAGTTACAGAAAAAAACCTTCTATTGCATAGTGAAAATAAATTGGTAACATCAGCATTTTCTCTTCACAGCTGGGTCCCAGGTTGGTAATGTTTTTCTCCTATAAAACTATAATCTCATAAAATTTAAGGTTATTAAGTTGCAGGTGAATAATTCATGAAGCAATTATAAAACATTTATGATGGAACATTATGAGCTTCCAAATAAAAGAAAACATTTGGGGTCGCCAAATTGACAAACTTTGGTAACTGTGTTGAGATCTCCCTTGAGCGATCTAGATGGGCATTCTCTGCACTTTGCAGCCTTGGACATTCAGAATACACTAAAGTCTCTCCAAGAGGTTTCTGAAAGATGCCTCAACAACTCAGTCAGCTGGTGTCACAGTCAACCGAAGAGATGTAAGTACTGCCTGCTGATGATAATAATGGTGAGAAGAACAAAGCTTTGGAGAGAGTATACTCTGTGCTAGGCACTGTGAAAATCACTTTACATGCATTATGGCACTAATCCTCACTATGACCCTCTAAAATCAATATTACTCTTATCAGCCCCATTATTTTGACCATGAAACAGGATCAACAAGCTTAATAATTTGCCAAATATCAACATGCAGCAAGTGGCTGAGCTCAGATTCAAATTCAAGCAGCCTAATCCTTGAGCTGCTACTCTTAATCACAATGATGTACAGCCAGGCAAGACAAGAGCTGGAGAATGAGGAATTATGACATCATAAATGTGTCATTTACACAGTTTGTCCTATTCTTCAAGGTTTTTTCACATGTATTATTCCATCTTCACAGACTTCTGCAGCATTATTGTTAGGTATTGTTGGACAGATGTTATTGTCTCCATTTTGCAGATGAGTAAACTAAAGTCCAGAAAAGTTAAGTGACCCAGTTAAGTTCCACAGCAAGTCAGTAGCGGAACCATAACTATAACTTGAGAGCTTAATTTTATTCATGTATCCAGCATAAAATAGCAGAGCCAGAAAAGAGTTTCCTTGACAAACCTCTCACTCAATACAGCATCTCTGAAGACAAGTTTCCCAATGTCTATTTGAGCACCCCCAATTATAACAACCTCTTTGATTAGTGCAAAAATGTATTCCACTGTTGTAAAATTCTGAAAGGCTTTTTATCCTGTCAGTATTTATCTCTCGCAATGGACTGTTGTTTCATCTGGAAGGACATAAATCTTCTCCCTTCTCCTTTCTGTAGTCACATACCACTTCCTCATAGCAGGATCTTCTCCCATCACATTTGGCTTAACATCTTTACCCTGTGAACTTCAATTATTCTTTATTTCCCATATGTTTTTAACCTATCTCCCTTCTTGTCTGTCTGGATGAGCCCCATCATGTTAATGCTTCCCTCCAAACAAAACTGAAACTTATTTTCAGTGACATGTTTGGAGTTGAGTACTCCTTGCTACGTGGAGCTGTGACGATCCTTCCCTCTATTGATAGAAGTGAATCTAGCTGCAATCCCATTAACTATTGTCCCAATGCACTAATGTGAAGCAGCTGCCCTATGTCAAAGAGTTTTCATTTGAATTGCTATCAAACTAAGTTACCTTCATCACATCTTTCCTCTGTACACACTCACTTCATCTCCTGCAGCATATAACTTCAAAACATCTTTCAGCACAGACAAAAATAGCATTCACACCACCATCCCATTTATCTGCATTTGCTCTGCAACCCAGAGCAGTGAACATGGCCACAGCCTCTGAGGTTGCTCAAAGTAGTCCAAGGAGATGGAAGAGAAAATGCCCACTGAGGGACAGGATGAATAATTCTCTCTGATATGAGATAATTCTTTTCGATTAAATTCTCAACATGATGTGGCTGTGTTTCAGGGGCCAGTATCTGATTACTGCCTCCCTGCTATAGTGATGGTCCATCGACTCTTCGGGACTGAGAAGGATCTTAAGGACATCTTATCCAATCCCCTCAGTTGAAGGCCCAGAGAAGAGAAAGAAGTTGCCCAATCAGTGCTAAAGGTAGGACTCAATCTCAGAACTCAGGGCTTCAAAGCTCTCTCTACTACATTGGAATACTAGAGATCATCTAGTCTAACACTGCATTTATAGTTGGGCAAACTGGGGCACAAAGAAAAAAGGTTTTCCAGCTCAGGAGTGTTCAGAGCAAGGACAACCCAGGTTTTGTTACCAATGTTTTTCTTTTTTTTTTTTTTTTATTGTACTTTAAGTTCTGGGGTACATGTACAGATCTTGCAGGATTGTTGCATAGGTACATACATGCCACGGTGGTTTGCTGCCTCCATCCCCCGGTCACCTACATCAGGCATTTCTCCCAGTGTTTTCCCTCTCCAACCTCCCCACCCTCCGCTATCCCTCCCCTGGGCCTCCACCCCCCAACAGACCCGTGTGATGTTCCCCTCCCTGTGCCCATGTGTTCTCATTGTTCAACACTCGCCTATAAGGGAAAACATGTGGTGTTTGGTTTTCTGTTCTTGTGCCAGTTTGCTGAGAATGATGGTCTCCAGATTCATCCATGTCCCTACAAAGGAAATGAACTCATCCTTTTTATGGCTGCATAGTATTCCATGGTGTATATGTGCCACATTTTCTTTGTCCAGTCTATCATTGATGGGCACTTGGTTCCAGGTCTTTGCTATTGTAAACAGTGACACAATAAACATACATGTGCATGTGTCTTTATAATAGAATGATTTATAATCCTTTGGTATATATCCAGTAATAGGATTGCTGGGTCAAATGATATTTCTGTTTCTAGATCCTTGAGGAATCGCCACACTGTCTTCCACAATGGTTGAACTAATTTACATTCCCACCAAACAGTGTAAAAGTGTTCCTATTTCTCCACATCCTCTCCAGCACCTGTTGTCTCCAGATTTTTTAATGATTGCCATTCTAACTGGCATGAGGTGGTATCTCAATGTGGTTTTGATTTGCATTTCTCTAATGACCAGTGATGATATTTTTTCATGTTTGTTGGCTGCATAAATGTCTTCTTTTGAAAAGTGTCTGTTCATATCCTTCACCCACTTTTGAATGGGTTTGTTTGTTTGTTTCTTGTAAATCTGCTTTAGTTCTTTATAGATTCTGGATATTAGCCCTTTGTCAGATAGGCAGATTGCACAAAGTTTTTCCCATTCTGTTCATTGCTCATTCACTCTAATGATTGTTTCTTTTGCTGTGCAGAAGCTCTGTATTTTAGTTAGGTCCCATTTGTCTATTTTGGCTTTTGTTGCCATTGCTTTTGGTGTTTTAGTCATGAAGTTCTTGCCTATGCCTATGTCCTGAATGGTATTGCCTAGCTTTTCTTCTAGGGTTTTTATGGTGTTAGGTCTTATGTTTAAGTCTTTAATCCATCTGGAGATAATTTCTGTGTAATGTGTAAGGAAGGGGTCAAGTTTCAGCTTTCTGCACATGGCTAGCCAGTTTTCCCAACACCATTTATTAAACAGGGAATCCTTTCCCTATTGCTTGTTTTTGTCAAGTTTGCCAAAGATCAGATGGATGTAGATGTGTGGCATTACTTCTGAGGCCTCTGTTCTGTTCCATTGGTCTATATGTCTGTTTTGGTACCAGTACCATGTTGTTCTGATTACTGTAGCCTTGTAGTATAGTTTGAAGTCAGGTAGCATGATGCCTCCAGCTTTATTCTTTTTGCCTAGGATTGTCTTGGCTATGTGGGCTCTATTTTGGTTCCATATGAAGTTTAAAGTGTTTTTTTTTTTCCAGTTCTGTGAAGAAGATCAGTGGGAGCTTGATGGGGATAACACTGAATCTATAAATTACTTTGGGCAGTATGGCCATTTTTATGATATTGATTCTTCCTAACCATAAGCATGGAATGTTTCTCCATCTGTTTGTGTCCTCTCGTTTCCTTGAGCAGTGGTTCATAGTTCTCCTTGAAGAGGTCCTTTACATCCTTTGTTAGTTGTATTCCTAGGTATTCTATTCTCTTTGTAGCAATTGTGAATGGGAGTTTGCTCTTGATTTGGTTCTCTTTTAGTCTGTTATTGGTGTATAGAAATGCTTGTGATTTCTGCACATTGATTTTGTATCCTAAGACTTTGCTGAAGTTGCTTATCATTTCAGGAGATTTTGGGCTGAGATGATGGCATCTTCTAAATATACAATCATGTTGTCTGCAAACAGAGACAATTTGACTTCCTCTTTTCCTAACTGAATACCTTTGTGTCTTCTTCTTGACTGATTGCTCTAGCTAGAACTTCCAATACTATATTGAATAAAGGAAAATGTTATTTCTTGCATTTCTGTGCTGGATGAGGGCATCTAGCCCATATTACTGACAATAATGCCCATATGGTTTGACTTCTTCCTTCAGTACCACAGGAATTTTGCAAGGAGAGCAAGATCTCGTCTTGGCCATTATATCACCTCTACATGTTTCCCGATAAAAATAGACACACTTGATTCTCTAGGTCATGCTGGCCTCATTATATGAGACTACCAGGGAGTAGAATTTCAAGTCAAAGTAGAAATGACAGGGAACTCCAAAGGCATTCTCAGTCAGCAACTTCTGTCTGACCATCAATGATATTGCCCTAAGAATTCACTCCAGTCAGCCTCACACAGCCCAAAGATGAGTAGTCTCTAAAGGTTTCTATTAATGAAAGCCATCATAAATACACTCAATTGTCAATAATTCTGCAAATACTCAAATGCCAATATTCTTCAAGCAAAATTTTATCCATTCTCTGCAGGCAACACACTCTCACCAGGCCACTATCATGAATGCCCATTTTTCTATCTGTTTTGTGCCTTATGGAAGGATAATCTGCCTCTCTAGGCAGAATTACATCACTATGCTTAGGAGTTAGCCATAGGATGCTACTGAATAAAACAAAGAAAGATGAACAGGTGTCAGTGGGGAAAACTCTGTACAGGAGAGGCTTAGAGTGATAATCTTTCCAGGAACTTGTCTCAAACTACATTCTTCTTATCTGGATTATGCATGGCTAATATTTTTAAATAGCAAAGATTTTCTTAAAAGATGCCTTCTTTGGCAGGGCACGGTGGCTCACGCCTGTAATCCCAGCACTTTGGGAGGCTAAAGCGGGCAGATCACAAGGTTAGGAGTTCAAGATGAGCCTGGCCAACATGGTAAAACCTCGTCTCCACTAAAAATACAAAAAAAATTAGCTGGGCATGGTGGTGCGTGCTTGTGACCCCAGCTACTCCGGAAGCTGAGGCAGGAGAATTACTTGAACCAGGGCCTGGGAGATGGAGACTGCAGTAAGCTGAGACTGCACCACTACACCCCAGCCTGGGCAATAGAGCAAGACTCTGTCTTAAAAAAAAAAAGAAAAAAAAAAAAAAGATGGCTTCTTTCATATTTTTAAAGTTGAGGAAATATATTCAATTATTCACATAGAAATAGTATTAATTTAATTTGACATGAGTTGAGTAGGTATGATGGGATTCCAAGAGATAGAAGCTCACCTCAACCTTCCTCACTGCCACCATCAGGTGCAGACCTCTAAGGCAATGAAAACACCTAAATAAATAACCTAAGCCAGATGGCCAGCCATCCCAGGAATTTCCTGTGAAGGTTTGTAGTGCAGAACTCTTAGGATAGCCTCCTACATCACATGGAGACATTGCAATACCCCCCACACAGCCAACAGGAGGTGATGTAGATTCTAAGCAAGTGAGCATGTCTCAGAGAGCTTTGTCAGTTAAGCTTGGATAAAACAAACCTGCCTGTAGCCTGCAGCATCAAGGTTTTATTACCCAGGCAGCACCTCTAAAGAAGGATTAAGAGAACTCTATCATGGGGACGACAGAATCTTAATTGAAATCCAAGTTGCTGTATTTGCATCCCCAGAGAGAATCTTGGGGCTTCAAGTTTCCCAAATAGAGAGCTGCTATCACTCTGAGAATTCAGCTCATCTAACCAGTTCTGCACACAGGGATGCTGCAGGCATATCTTTTCCCCACCTGCTCCTCCTCCTATACCTAACTGGGGGTCAGGAGAGTGAGATCTCATATTAGCATAGAAGTTACAGCACAGTCTCTCATTTGCTTCTGATTTTCAATTACACTGTTATAATATACTTAAAATCTGTCTTTTATTTGGAAAGATAAACACAGCAGTTTGGTAATTTTATTGCGATGTCAATTTGCAAAGAAAATTCTATTTAAACTCAGTGACTGGCCCACTGCCACCATCAGCCAACAGCAAGCTGCTGTCTGCAGGGACAAAGAAGGTGCCAGCTGAGTCTCTTGGGTGGATGACAAAGCTGGCAAGAAATCTCCCTTTGTCCCTTCAACTGTCCCATGAGATACTCTGGGGGTTTTCTCGGTATCTAAAGCCTAGACTTAGAAAGAAAGATAGATTTTTTTCTTATTTTTTTCCAGCTGGTTTGCAGAGAGCCAATATTAATTAGATATCTGTGGTGCATTTGGCACTAAGTACTTTTTACACACTAACTCATTTGATCCTCATAACTACGCTTTGAAAAGGCTGTTATTATCCCCAATTTGATAGGTGAAAAAATGGAAACAAAAATTAAGTGACACGAACAAACTCTCACATTGTATGGTCTAGACATAATCCCACAGCTGTCTGTCCATAGCTGACATGTCTAATCACTATTGCACACTGACTTTTACTCCATTCTCCTGACCCACTCTAACCTACTTGGCATAAAGTAGAAATTCAATAAAAAATACAGATGATTTATCGCCTCAAACTTGCTCCTAATGTTGGGCATATCCTGACACATACCATACTTAATCACAGCACTGATTAAGCCCTAACTCAGATCACATACTTCACCCAAATCTCTCTTTAATTGACCTTCCAAGTCAGGTTATAGTACACCGACCAGACAATTCCAGTCAGAGGTGGACTCTTGCCCATCATTATGCACAGCTTATCCACTGACCCTGCCTAGCTGAAAACTTTCTTTCAGCTCCTAAAACTCACCAGGTTCATTCCTCTCACAGGCCTTGCAAATACTTTGCCATCTGCCTAAACCATGTCCCTGTCCCCTTCACACAAATAGCTTCTGTCTCTCTTTCTCATATCAGCTCTGTCATCATTTCCTTGGGATGCCCTCTTGACCCTCTGGCCTGAATCAGGTTTCTCTAGTAAATACTTTTACAGGGCCACACTCTTTCACAATGATCATCTCTATTTATGATTGTTCAGCAACTCGTATGCTGCTTTGATTCACGCCTGCCTCCCCTGCCAGCTCACAGTTCCAGGATAGCAGGAAGTAGAGCTCTTTCAAGACGACAAGGGATTCCCAGCATTCAGCACAGCACTTGGCGTATATCAGCAAACATCTGCCCATGAATATCTAGACCATGTCCTCATCATAGCCACTGGCTTTTTCATGCTAGCCACAAACTGTCCCTTAGAACTTTATATAATGGTCCAAGAGTTTGAAATAAGCACAGTAGTACAATGAATGATAGGTAAGAAATTATTAAAGCATAAGTCAAAGCTGAAAATTTACTGATATCAAATGATCTTTCCAAATGAAAGAAAACACATCATTATTAAGTTCAAAAATTCAAGAATTTTAGTTCATGCGTAGATAAAAGAGATGCTTTCATTGGTTGGCAATATTTCGCCTTTTATATTTCTTTCCAGTGTCAAAAGGACTTGGGTGGATAAAGATATAATTACTCCCTATCTAAAGGAAAATCGGTTATATAAACTTCTAAGAGACAGTTGAACCAAGTTATTTTGTTCACAAAATTTTGTTGTGAAAGATACATGTTAGGTATCATTAAGCCATTCACCAGGGCTGGAAATAGATACACTATACAGGAATTTTCACTGCAAGCAAATCTTTTGAAATAAGATTTAATGTCTGACTCATCTTGGGAGAAGATAAGCCAGTGGGAATGACTGTGTAATGTTTACACTTGCATTGCTCAATTAATTATTTATTTCATTAAGTATTTACTGGATGTCTGCTCTGTGCCTAGCACTAGGCTATGGCATTGAAAGGCAGTCCCTTTCTCAGCAAACCACTTTGATTTCATTATGTGCACTCCGTATATGGGAAGGAAACGAGAGTCGAAAGAAGTTTCACTGTTTGCTTAAAAGTCACATGCATAGGGCTAATGCCAGAGCTAGAAGCCTGGTTGCCCAGCAAGCCTTATCCAATTAACAGAGGCCTCAGGGAACTTGGGGTGACATGAGGGTGAGTAAATGGCTGGGGATGGGCTTTAGGCTAAATCTTGAGTCAGAGATCACTGGCTGGAGTCAGAGGTCCACCTGGAGAGAACAGGACCTGGCTTATAAGGAAATCAAATTATCAGGTATTACAGGATAAAACAGAACACCAGAGAATAGGAGTTGTTACTGGTTCAACAAAGAGAAACACTCTCTATCGTAGAAGGAGCACCAATTAGCAGCAAGAAATCTGAATTCTCATCCCGTCTGGGCCACTGACCCTCTCGGAGACAGTACCTCTGTGGGCCACACTGTCTCCAACAGTAAAAGCAAGGGCTGGACTACAGCAGTGATTTTCAGCCTTGACTGTATGTTGGAATCAACTGGAGAGCTTTAAAACACTGATGACTTGGTCCCACCCTAAAGATCCTGATGACATTTGTGTGGGGTAGGACCTCCAGCACTGGGAATTAAAATCTCTCCAAGTAATTCTAATGTGCAGCCAAGGCTGAAAACCACCAGACAAGAAATTCTCCAGGGCTTCTTTCAGCCACAATAATTCATCATTTTACAATGTCAGACAGTATTTCTCAAATTTTAATATGCATAAGAATCACTTGGGATGCCTGTTTTTAAAAATTCATTTCTGAGATCTATCTCTAGAGATTCCAATTCAGTATATTAAAAATGGAGCCCAGGAATCTGCATTTTAAAAACACTCCAGATCCTAGGCACTCACTGTGAGACTCACTAATCTAAGGATTACTGGACATGCAGGACTCCACTTCTCATCATCAGCATAATCACCAAACAGGCTTTCAGGCCCAAAGGTCACAGCTAGGAGGGCTGTTACAAGGTAGACACATCCAACCATCAGAGTCAGGCTTAGCACTTGGCCTATCACAAGGCTGACAGACGGCAGAGGGAGGGTTCCTTGGTTTTCAGGAGAAAAGACATGATGCTGCAGTATGCCTCTGCAGAGGCAGAGACAGGCCGAAGATTGATAGTCTGCAATGCTGCTGAAATTCACCATCAACCGAGCATCCTGTGACATCAGCAGCGATGCCGCTGGCCATTATCAAATCACCCAGGGTGCTCAAGATTGATTTCCAGCTGTAGCAATGACGCTTACCCTCTCTAGGTGCATAGGCAGGAAACAAGCTCCAAACCTGACTGTAATTTAGCATTCATTTGCATTTTTAAATTAGTTAGGCTGTGGACCGTTGCAAAGAAATGACAGAGAATTTTTATAATAATTAGCCTTGTGGGATGAGTGGGGGAGAGGAGGCAGGAATGGCTCTGCCTCACCATTTCACTGGAAGGAGAAACACAACGCAGCATCTCAAGCCACCAGACCTGATTATGATTTCCTGGTCCTCACTGACCTTGTGGACCATGGCATCTCCTCCAAAATCTCAGCTGAACACTCAGGTCTGTAGTGTCCTTCTTTCCTGAGGCTAATTCCACCCTCCCCCTTTTCTCCCCTATACAGCCCAATTAGCATCTCCTTATGTTGGCTAGACGCCACTGCATTCCCTTTTGTTCACTTTCTTTATGTTGAATTCAGCTCCACTCTGTACAAATACTCAGTATGTGTCAACACCATGATGCATCTGCTAAAACTAACAAACACTGATAGAGCTCCTCACAGCTTTCAAATGACATTTCATCTCCATTATCTCAAGTGAGTCTCTCATCATTTGCTGGGGGTAACTAGGGTAGGAGTTATGGTCCCATATTTTATAGACAAGAAAACTGAGGTTTGGGGAAATCTAGTGACTTGCCCAAGGTCACACAACTTGCAGACAGCTTTGCTAAGATCAGAATAAAATCTTTGAACTCCAAAATCTATACCAAGTTGCTTCAATCTCAGGATGCAACCTAAAGAGTATAAAGATCACAATAGAGAAGGTTAAGGTTCTACTGCACAGTTTAAATCATTTCAACAAGCCATACAACACCCCCAGCCCCACCTCCACTTTGAGTACCATGCTTTGAGAGGGGTTTTGAGAAGGAAATTGGTAACTGGAAAAGCAAAGGAGATTTTTAAGCTTTGTCATTCAAGGAATGACAGAAACTAGGAATATTTAATCTGGGGGACACTTAGTAGATTGATAAAAGCTAACTTCACACAACTAAGGGCTTTCTTGGAAAAAGAACAGTATGCTTATTCTGTGCAGCCACAAAGGAATTACAAAAAGGCAAATTTCAACTTGGTATGAATCAGTACTCTACAATAGTTAGGGGCTCTAGAGTCAAACTGCTTAGGTTCAAAACTCAACTCAATAACTTCCAACTGGGTGATTTGGGGCAAGTTTGTAATTTCTAATTTCAAGGATACTTGTCTGTACAAAAGAAATAATTATGACTACCTTATAGGATTGTTGGTATCATCGAATTAACTAATGCAAACAAAGTCAATAAATGTTTAATAGATAATACATGTTCACTACATAATAAGATCAAATCTATGTCATATACACCAAGGAAAGAGGTTTATATTCACTTATCCCAGAAAATCTAATAACTAGATTTTGATCCTCCATCTATAGTTGAAGGACAGTTTCAAAACAAAGTAAAGAAAGAAGGAGCAACAAACTATTCTTCCCAGCCATAGAGACCCTTGTAAACAGTTACCAGCCCATCAAGTCCTTTCACTCAAATGGTTTCTGGAGACCAAATCAGTAATCATGCTGGGTTGAGGGATGCATGCCTCAAGCAGGAGAGAAGCTGGATATACACTACCACTACTTTTATATTAACATTGTATTTGTCCTAGCTAGTGTAGTAAAGCAAGGAAATAAATAAAAAACATAAGGATAGAAAGATAAGTAAAACTGTCATTTAAATAAACATGGCTGTATACTTATAAAACACAAAACAATTGACAGATAAACTGTTTGAGTTAATAAGTAAACTAAATATGGTCATTAGAAATAAAGCCAATCTATAAAAATTAGTTGCATTTCCATATATTAATAACACTATAAATTAGAAAAATTAAGTTTCAAAGAGTGTAGCACTAATAATGGCACTAAAAAACACTAAATTCCTAGGAATAAATGTGACAATATATATATAAAACTACAAACATCACTGACAAAAACAGAAGATAAGCTAAATAAATGAAGGTATATGTTCATGTATTAGACATACTGGCATATAATAAATATGTCGATTCTTCCCAGACTGATCTACAAATTCTGTGTAATCCCTTTTGAAATCTCATCAGATTTTTTAATACAAACTGACAACCTACTCCTAATATGTGTATGGCAATTTAAATTGCCAAGGCCAGTGAAAGTAAAGAACAACAACATAGGCTACTGTATTTACAATCTATAATAAAGCTATGGCAAATAATATATGTATATATATATAATGTAAACATATATATAATATACACATATGTATTTCTATACACATACATACTATGTACTATGTATATATGAGCATACACACATGCACATACATATTATATACTATGTATACACACACACATATATATACTATCATTTTTTTATCTTTTATTTTTCCCAATGATGTTTTATAGTTTTTTGTGTAGGGGGTTACATATCTTTTTTACATTTATTCCTCTGAATGTTGAGGTTTTGATACTATAGTAAATGACATACTCTTTTAATAGAGAGATCAGTTTCCTTGCACACTATTTATGCAAGAAAACAGCAAACTGATAAATAATAATGGTGACATAGCAGTCCAGTATCATCCTGATACCAAAATCTGGAAAGGACACAATTAAAAAAAGAAAACTACAAGCTAATATTCCTGATGAACATAGAAATAGACACAAAAGTTCTCACATAATACTAGCAAACTAAATCTAGCACCACATCAAAAAGATAATAATTCATCATAATCAACTACGCTTTATTCCTGGGATGCAAGGATGGTTCAACATACGCAAATCAATAAATGCAATTTATACCATAAACAAAATTAAAACAAAAACCATATGATTGTTTCAATAGACACAGAAGAAGTATTCAATAAAATTCAACATCCCTTTATGCTAAAACTCTCAACAAAGAAGGCATGGAAGGAACATATCTCAAAATAATAAGAGCCATTTATGACAGACCCACAGCCAACATCACACTGAATGGAAAAAAGTTAGAAACATTTCCCATAAAGACTAATAGAAGACAAGGATGTTCACTCTTATTACTTCTATTTAACATAAGAAGTCCTAGCCAGAGAAATCAGGCAAGAAAAATAAATAAAAGGCATCTAAATTGGAAAAGAGAAAGTCAAATGATCTTTGTTCACTGATGACATAATTCTATACCCAGAAAACCCTAAAGATTCCTCTAAAAGACTCCTAGGGCCATTGTGTACCATGAATCAGCACCTATTGGTGAAATGTGACAATACAGTTTATCTCAAAATAATACAGCTGAGGGGAGATTCAAGATGGCCGAATAGGAACAGCTCTGGAGTGCAGTTCCCAGTGAGAAAAACACAGAGGATGAGTGATCACCACATTTCCAAATGAGTTTTTACTGCCCGCAGACCAGGAGATTCCCAGGCTGAAAAGTGCCACGAGTTTCCAGCATGGCTGTTTCAGCCAGCACCGTGTGTCTCCACACAAAAACTCACACAAATCTGGGTGGCCATTTGAACTGGTGCCTGGAACACCTGGGAGACAGAGTCGCCCATTCAACTGAAAAAAGGGGGACTAAAACAGGGAGTCAGGTGATCTGGCTCAGCGGATCCCACCCCCAAAAGGACCAGCAATGTGAACTGCTCTATATTAAGAGTTTTGCAGCAAGAGCAGCTGGACCCAGGACAGTCCAGCTCAGTGGGGGGAAGGGCGTCAGCCATTACCAAGGCAGTCGACCACTACCAAGGCAGTCCACCATTATGGAGGCAGTCCACCATTACTGAGGCAATCCTCCTTTACTGAGACAGTCTGTCATTACTGAGGCAGTCTGCCATTACTAAGGCAGACCACCATTACCAAGGCAGTTCTAACTGTACCTCTGTAAACAAAACCACAAGAAAGTTCACACAACAGCTGAGCAGAGCCCACAGTAGCTCAGCAATGCCTCTGCTGGCAGACTGTGATTAGACTACCTCCTTCCTGGGCGGGGCATCTCTGAAAAAAGGCAGCAGCACATCAGGAATTCATAAATAAAACCCCAACTTCCCAGGACAGAGCACCTGGGAAAAAAAGTACTTATGAGTTCCACTGCAGCAGGCTTAAATGTACCTGCCTAGCAGCTCTGAATGGAACAATGGAGCTCCCAGCTCAGCACCTGAGCTCCTATAAGGGACAGACTGTCTCCTCAAGCAGCTCCCCAACCCCCCAAATATTCAAAGAGACACTTCATAAAAGAGAGCTCAGGCTGACATCTGGCTGGTATCCTTCTGGGATGAAGATAACAGAAGAAGAAACCAGCAGCAACCCTTATTGTTCTGCAGCTGCCACAAGTGATTCCCAGGTAAGCAGGGTCTAGAGTGGACCTCCAGCAGTCCTACAGCAGAGGGGCCTGACTGTTAGAAGGAAAACTAAAAAGCAGAAGGAAATAACTTCAACATCAACATAAAGGACATCCACTCAGAGACCCCATCTGAAAAGAACACAGGTAGATAAATCTATGAAGATCAGAAGAAATCGTCACAAAAAGGATGAAAACACCAAAAACCAGAAGGCCCCTCCTCCTCCAAGGGATCAAAACTCCTCACCAGCAAGGGAACAAGGCTGGATGGAGAATGAGTCTCATAAATTGACAGAAACAGGCTTCAGAAGGTAGATAATAACAAACTTCTCTAAGGTAAAAGAACATGTTCTAACCCAATGCAAAGAAACTAAAACCTTGAAAAAAGGTTAGACGAAATGCTAACGAGAATAAACAGCTTAGAGAAGAATATAAATGACCTGATGGAGCTGAAAAACACAACACAAGAACTTCGTGGAGCACACACAAGTTTCAATAGCCAAATCGACCAAGCAGAAGAAAGGGTATCAGAGATTGAAGATCAACTCAATGAAATAAAACAAGAAGGAAAGATTAGAGAAAACAGAGTGAAAAGAAATGAATAAAGCCTCCAAGAAATATGAGATTATGTGAAAAGACTTAATCTATGTTTCATAGGTGTACCTGAATGTGACGGAGAAAATGAATCCAAGCTGGAAAACACTCTTCAGGATATTATCCAGGAGAACTTTCCCAGCCTAGCAAGGCAGGCCAACATTCAAGTCCAGGAAATACAGAGAACACCACAAAGATATTCCTCAAGAAGAGCAACCCCAAGGCACATAATCATCAGATTCACTAGGGTTGGAATCAAGGAAAATGCTAAGGGCAACCAGAGAGAAAGGTCAGGTACCCACAAAGGGAAGCCCATCAGACTCACAGTGGATCTCCCAGCAGAAACACTACAAACCAGAAGAGAGTAGGGGCCAATATTCAACATCTTTAAGAAAGAACTTTCAACCTAGAATTTCATATCCAGCCAAACTAAGCTTCATAAGCAAGGGAGAAATAAAATCCTTTACAAACAATTGCTGAGAGTTTTCGTCACCAGCAGGCCTGCCTTACAAGAGCTCCTAAAGGAAGCACTACACATAGAAAAGAACAACCAGTACCAGCCACTCCTAAAATGTACTAAATTTTAAAGACCATCAACACAATGAAGAAACTGCCTCAACTAATGGGCAAAACAACCAACTAGCATCAAAATGGCAGGATCAAATTCACACATAACAATATTAACCTTAAATGCAAATGGGCTAAATGCTTCAGTCAAAAGACACAAACTGGCAAATTGGATAAAAAGTCAAAACCCATCGCTGTGCTCTATTCAGGAAACCCATCTCACATGCAAGGACACATATAGGCTCAAAATAAAGGAATAGAAGATTTACCAAGCAAATGGAGAGCAAAAAAAAGCAGGAGTTGCAATCCTAGTCTCTGATAAAACAGACTTAAAACCAACAAAGATCAAAAGAGACGAAGAAGGACATTATATAATGGTAAAAGGATCAATGCAACAAGAAGAGCTAATGATCCTAAATATATACACACCCAATACAGGAGCACCCAGATACATAAAGCAAGTTCTTAATGACCTACAAAGAGACTTAGACTCCCACACAATTAGACAGATCAACGAGACAGAAAATTAACAAGCATATCCAGGACTTGAACACAGACCTGGACCAAGTAAACCTAATAGACATCTACAGAACTCTCCACCCCAAATCCACAGAATATACATTCTTCTCAGCACCACATCACACCTACTCTAAAACTGACCACATAATTGGAAGTAAATCATTCCTCAGCAAATGCAAAAGAACAGAAATCATAACAAACAGTCTCTCAGACCACAGTGCAATCAAATTAGAACTCAGGATTAAGAAAGTAACTCAGAACCACACAACTTCACGGAAACTAAACAACTGGCTCTTGAATGTTGACTGGATAAAAAATGAAATGAAGGCAGAAATAAAGATGTTCTTCAAAACCAGCGTGAACAAATACACAATGTATCAGAATCTCTGGGACACACTTCAAGTAGTGTCTAGAGGAAAATTTACAGCAATAAATGCCCACATGAGAAGCAAGGAAAAATTTTAAATCGACACCCTATCATCAAAATTGAAAGAGCTAGAGGAGAAAGATTAAAAAAAAAAAAAACTCAAAATCTAGCAGAAGACAAGAAATAACAAAGAGCAGAGCAGAACTAAAGGAGATAGAGACACAAAAAAACCCTTCAAAAAATCAATACATCCAGGAGCTGGTTTTTGAAAAGATCAACAAGATAGACAGACTGCTAGCCAGATTAATAAAAAAGGAAAACAGAGAAGAATCAAATAGATGCAATAAAAATGATAAAGTGGATATCACCACCGATTGCCCAGAAATACAAACTGCCATCAGAGATGACTACAAACAACTCTATGCACATAAACCAGTAAACCTGGAAGAAATGGATAAATTTCTGGACACTTGCACCCTCCTCCCAAGCCTAAACCAGGATGAGGTTGGATAGATCAATAACAAGGGCTGAAGTTGAGGCAGCAATTAATAGCCTACCAACTAAATAAAGCCCAGGTCCAGATGGGTTCACAGCCGAATTCTACCAGATGTACAAAAAGGAGCTGGTACCATTCCTTCTGAAACTATTCCAAACAATACAAAAAGAGGGAATCCTTCCCAAATCATTATAAGAGACCAACATCATCCTGATACCAAAACCCGGAAGAGAGTCAACAAAAAAAGAAAACTTCAGGCCAATATCCATGATGAACATAGACGCAAAAATTTTCAATAAAATACTGGCAAACCAATTACAACAGGGCATCAAAAAGATTATCCTTCACAATCAAGTAGGCTTCATCCTGGGGATACAAGGCTGGTTCAACATATGCAAGTCTATAAACATACTCCACCACATAAACAGAACCAAAGACGAAAACCACGATTATCTCAATATATTCAGAGAAGGCCTTCAACAAAATTCAACAGGGCTTTATGCTAAAAACTCTCAATAAACTAGGTATCAATGGAACATATCTCAAAATAATAAAAGCTATTTATGACAAATCCACAGCCAATATAATACTGAATGGGCAAAAACTGGAAGCATTCCCTTTGAAATCTGGTACTAGACAAGGATGCCCTCTCTCACCACTCCTATTCAATATAGTATTGGAAGTTCTAGCCAGAGAAATCAGGCAAGAAAAAGAAATAAAGGGTATTCAATTAGGAAAGGAGGGAGTCAAATTGTCTTTATTTGCAGAGGACATGATTGTACATTTAGAAGACCCCATTGTCTCAGCCCAAAATCTCCTGAAATGATAAGCAACTTCAGCAAAGTCTCATAATACAAAATCAATGTGCAGAAATCACAAGCATTTCTATACACCAATAACAGACTAAAAGAGAACCAAATCAAGAGCAAACTCCCATTCACAATTGCTACAAAGAGAATAAAATACCTAGGAATACAAATAACAAAGGATGTAAAGGACCTCTTCAAGGAGAACTATGAACCACTGCTCAACGAAATAAGAGAGGACACAAACAGATGGAAAAATATTCCATGCTTATGGTTAGGAAGAATCAATATCATAAAAATGGCCATACTGCCCAAAGTGATTTATAGATTCAACACTATCCCCATCAAGCTACCTATGACCATCTTCACAGGATTGGGAAAAAAAAACACCTTAAACTTCATATGGATTCAAAAGAGAGCCTGCATAGCCAAGACAATCCTAAGCAAAAAGACCAAACCTGGAGGCATCACACTACCTGACTTCAAAATATAGTACAAGGATACAGTAATCCAAACAGCATGGTACTGGTACCAAAACAGAGATGTAGACCCATGGAACAGAACGGAGGCCTCAGAGGCAATGCAACACATATACAACCATCCGATCTTTGACAAACCTGACAAAAACAAGCAATGGGAAAAGGAGTCCCTGTTTAATAAATGGTGTTGGGAAAACTGGCTAGCCATGTGCAGAAAGCAGAAACTGGACCTCTTCCTGACACCTTACACTAAAATTAACTCCACATGGATTAAAGACTTAAACATAAGACCTAACACCATAAAAACCCTAGAAGAAAACCTAGGCAATACCATTCAGGACATAGGCATAGGCAAAGATTTATGACTAAAACACCAAAAGCATTGGCAACAAAAGCCAAAATAGACAAATGGGATCTAATTAAAATACAGAGCTTCTGCAAAGCAAAAGAAACAATCATTAGAGTGAACTGGCAACCAACAGCATGGGAAAAAAGTTTTGCTATCTACTCATCTGACAAAGGGCTGATATCCAGAATCTACAAAGAACTAAAACAGATTTACAAGAAAAAAACAAACAAACTCATTCAAAAGTGGGCAAAGGATATGAACAGACACTTTCAAAAGAAGACATATATGAGGCCAACAAACATATGAAAAAATGTTCATCATCATTGGTCATTAGAGAAATGCAAATCAAAATCTCATTAAGATACCATCTCACGCCAGTTAGAATGGCGATCATTAAAAAATCTGGAGACAACAGATGCTGGAGAGAATGTGGAGAAATAGGAACACTTTTACACTGTTGGTGGGAGTGTAACTTAGTTCAACCAATGTGGAAGACAGTGTGGCGATTCCTCAAGGACCTAGAAATAGAAATTTCATTTGACCCAACAATCCCATTACTGGATATATACCCAAAGGATTATAAAACATTCTATTATAAAGACACATGCACATGTATGTTTATTGCGGCACTCTTTACAATAGGAAAGACCTGGAATCAACCCAAATGCCCATCAATGATAGACTGGACAAAGAAAATGTGGTACATATACACCATAGAATACTATGCAACCATAAAAACCGATGAGTTCATGTCCTTTGTAGCGACATGGATGAATCTGGAAACCATCATTCCCAGCAAACTGACACAAGAGTAGAAAATCAAACACCATGTGTTCTCATTCACAGGCAAGTATTGAATGATGAGAACACACGGACACAAGGAGGGGAGCATCACTCACTGGGGTCTGTTGGGGGGGACTAGGGGAGGGACAGCGGTGGGTAGGAAGGTTGGGGAGGAATAACATGGGGTGAAATGCCAGTATATATAGGTGATGGGGGGACGAAGGCAGGAAACCACATTGCCATGTATGTACCTATGCAACAATCCTGTATGATCTGCACATATACCCCAGAACCTAAAGTACAATTGAAAAGAATAAAAATAAAAAAATGAACACATGGACACAGGGAGAGGAGCATCACACACTGAGGTCTGTGGATGGGGAACTAGGGGAGGGTCAGTGGGGGTGGGGAGTTGGAGAGGGATAACATGGGGAGAAATGCCAGATATAGGTGATGGGGAGGAAGACAGCAAACCACATTGCCATGTATGTACCTATGCAACAATCCTGCATGTTCTTCACATGTACCCCAAAACCTAAAATGCAATAAAATATATATTAAAAAAAAGAAATAACAATAAATGTGAAACAAAGATATATGAGTAAAGATAGTCATTGCAGTATTATTTACAACAAAATAAAATGAAAGCAATCTAGATGTCCAATGATAAGAGTATGGATAAATACGTATGACATATCTTTAGGATGCAATGATCCAGCCATTAAAATTAATCTTCCAAAGAATTTTTAATACCATCAGATAAAAGTCCAAGCAAAGTACATGTTTGTATTTTATGTATAGAAACATATACCATACATATGTAGTATGATCTGAAATATCTAAAAGATAGGCATGCATATAGCATGCATTTATAGTATAATCTGAAATATCTAAGAGATAAATGTATATAGAAAAAACTGACCATATATGTTTATGTGTGTGTGTTTGTATTAATAGCAGTGGGATTGGGGTTCTTATTTTCTTTGATACTTTTCTATATTTTCCAGATTAAAAATAAATGTGAATTGTTTGAGAAAAAAAAAAAGACTCCTAGGTTTGATAAGTGACTTCAATAAAATTTCAAGATACAAAATCCATGTATAAAAATCAGTCACGTTTCTATATACCAATAACATTCAAGCTAAAAACCAAATCAAGAACACAATCCTATTTATCATGGCCAAAAAAAAAAAATAATAAAATACCTAAGAATGTATTTAACCAAGGAGGTGAAAGATATCTGCAATGATAACTACAGCACACTAATGAAAAAAATAATAGATGACACCAACAAATGAAAAAGTATTCCATCCTCATGGATTATAAGAATTGATATTGTTAAAATGACCATACTGATCAAAGCATCTACAGATGGAATGCAATTTCTATCAAATTACTAACTCATTTTTTAGAGAATCAGAAAAAAAAAAATCTAAAATTTACATGGAACCAAAAAAAGAGCCCAAATAATAGCCACAGCAATCCTAAGGAAAAAAAAAAAAAATCCAGGGGCATCAGATTACCTGACTTCAAACTATAATACAAGACTACGGTAACCAAAAAAGCATGGTAGTCATACAAAAATAGACACATAGATCAAGGAAACAGAATAAAGAACCCAGAAATAAAGCTATACATCTACAACCAACTGATCTCTGACAAAGTTCACAAAAATAAACAACGGAGAAAGGACAGCCTATTCAATAAACTGTGCTGGGAAAACTGGCTAGCTATATGCAGAAGAGTGAAACTGGACCTCTACCTATCACAATATGTAAATATTTACTTAAGATAGATTAAAGACTTAAATGTAAGACCTTAAACTATTAAAATCCTATAAGAAAACCTAGGAAAAATTCTTCTGTACATTGGTTTCGGCCAAGAATTTATGACTAAGACCTCAAAAGCAAACGCAACCAAACAAAAATCAACAAATAGAATTTAATTAAACTGAAGAGCTTCTGCATAACAAAAGAAACAATCAACAGAATGAACAGAAAACCTACATAATGGGGAGAAAATATTTACAAACTATGCATCTGATGGAGGACTAATATCCAGGATCTATAAGGCACATAAATCAATAAGAAAAAAACAAATAGCCCCATTAAAATGTGGGAAAAAGACATGAAACAGATACTTCCCAAAAGAACACATACAAGTGGCCAAGAAACATATTAAAAATGCTCATGGTTACTAATCATCAGAGATATGCAAATTAAAACCACAATGAGATACCATCTCACACCAAAGTGGCTATTACGAAACAGTGAAAAAAATAACATGTTGGCAAGGATGCAGAGAAAAGGGAATGCTTATACACTTTTGGTGAGAATGTAAATTAGTTTAATCCCTAAGATAAATAGGACAGAGATTTCTGAAAGAGCTACAAATAAAATCATTATTTAACCCAGGAATCCCATTACTGGCTATCTACTCAAAGAAAAACAAATTGTTCTATCAAAAATATACCTGTCCTTGCATGTTTATCACAGCACTATTCACAATAGCAAAATCATGGAATCAATCTAGGTGCTCATCAATAGTGGACTGGATAAAGAAAAGATAGTACATACACACTATGGAATATGACATAGCCATTAAAAAGAAGGAAATCATGTCCCTTGAAGCAACATGAATGCAGCTGAAGGCCATTATCCTAAGTGAATTGACATAGAAAGAGAAAATCAAATACCACATATTCTCAGCTGAGCACAGTGGTTCACACCTGTAATACCAGCATTTTGGGAGGCCGAGGCAGGTAGATCACAAGTTCAAGAGATTGAGGCCATCCTAGCCAACATGGTGAAACCCCGTCTCTACTAAAAAAATACAATAATCAGCTGGGTGTGGTGGTGCACACTTGTAGTTCTAGCTACTCAGTAGGTTGAGGCAGGAGAATTGCTTGAATCCAGGAGGCGGAGGTTGCAGTGAGCCAAGATGGCGCCACTGCACTCCAGTCTGGTGCATGGTGACAGAACAAGACTCTGTCTCAAAAAAAAAAAAAAAAAAAATCCATATATTCTCACTAATAAGTGGGAGCTAAACAATGAGTACACATGAACATAATAGACACTGGGGACTCTAAAAGTGGAGGATGGAGGAAGGAAAACAAGGGCTCAAAAGCTACCTATTAGATAATTGGGTATTATTGTTAGAGTAGGTAGCTAGGCAGACAGGAGCAGGGCAGGTGAGGGCCCCACCCAGGAATATCAGGTGACCATCAGGTGATGGTCAGGAAGTTGTTCAACTGTCTCTCTAAAATGACCATCAGTTGCAGCCAGCACCAGGGAAAGACAGTCTCCCAATAGATAGAAAGTACCTGAAGCTAGTGATCAGCTGCTTACAATAAGGTTTCAGGAGTTGGGTAAGCAGCCCAAGCATGCACACTAAGAGTCAAAATGAAAAAGTTTAACTGGTATATGACCTACCACTGGGAATGCCTGACTGATAAGGGAAAAATACCTCAAGTGAGAATGTGCACAAATTCAGTAAACACACTGTGCATGCAGCCCTTCCCAAGTACTGTCAGGCCACTGCTCATGTGGACAGCCCACCCCAAGGGAAGGCTCAAGGGAGAAGAAACACAAACTCCAGAATCATGCTAATGTATGAAACCCCAAGTCAAGGTCTGGATGGGGCACTTGAATCTCTTAAGCCACCCACCTGTCCCTCTTCCAAGTAGACTTTGCTTCCTTTTGTCCTTGCTCTAAATCTTTTTGATAAACTCTCACTTCTATTCTAAAACTTGCCTTGGTCTTTCCCTCTGCCTTAAACCTACTTCTACCTCTCATCTGAATTCTTTTCTCTGAGGAGGCAAGGATCAAGTTGCTGCAGACCTATGCGGATTTACCTCTGGTAACACTATGTTAGTTAGGTGAAGGGTTCAATAGACATCCAAACTCCAATATTACATAATATAACCATGTAACATAGCTGCACATGTACCTCTTAAATCTAAAAAATAAAATTTAAGAAGGTATAGCAATTAAATATCCATATGGGAAGAAACTTGACTTCCTGCTTATAATATATGTATATATTTATATACAAAATCATTTCCTGATTTAAAATCTAAAGGTAGGAAAAATCTTTCAGGAAAAAACTTATGAGAATATCTTCATAATTTTGAAAATGGCAAAAATTTCTTAAACAGGATAAAAAGTGCTAATCGTGAATAAAAAATAAATTGAATTAAGTTTAGAAACTTTTGTTTATCAAACTCTTGAGTGAAAAGGCAACACATAGAGTAAGAGATGACACATATAATGCACATATCTGAGAAAAGACTCAGAGCCAAAATATATAAAAGTTTTATACAAATAAATAAGAAAAGACAATCAAAAAGGAAAGAAGGCAAAGACTTAAACACGCACATTATGAAAGAGGATATCCAAATGGCCAATATTTGTGAAATGGTGCTCTACTTCTTAGAGATTAAAAAAATGAAGACTTAAGCCACAACGTGATTCTATAAGATACCTACCAGAATTGCTAAAAGAAAAAAAATCAGCATCAACTGGAACCCAAATGTTGGCAACTAGAATTCTGAATAGCAGCTGTAATTCTCAAACATTCCTGACAGGAATATATATTAGTATAAATATAATAAAAAGTAATTTGGTAGTATTTACCCTATGACTCAACAATGACATACTTAGGTATTAACCCAATAGAAATGCATACATATGCTAATCGAAAAACATGTAAAAAGGTGTTTATGGCAGCATTATTTATAATAGCCCCAAATTAAAAACTATCCAAATGCCTATCAACCATGGAATTAATAAACTGATATAATGAAACACAACATGGAAAATAGCACTGGGAATGAACACACAACTACATGTGATGATGTGGATGAATTTTACAAACCTCTTGTTGAACAAAAGAAGCCAAACAAGAGAAATGCTTACTTTTGTATTTATGTTAAACTCAAAAAGAGCTAAAACTAATCTACAGTGTTAGAAATCAGGATAGAAATGAGCATGAGGAGGGCTTCTAGGGTATTGTTAATATTGTTTCATTTGGGTGTTAGTAGGATAAATACGTTGTGAAAATTCATCAAGCTATACACTTAAAATATGAGTATTTTTCTATATGTGTGTTAGAATTCAAAAAGGTACAAAAACCATTAAGGTATGAAGTTGGGATTCTCTTCTGGTTGGGACATGAGGCACTTGAAGGGGAGTAGGAGCAGACAAAACAAGAAGGATTTATAGGGCCCAGACTGACAAGTACCTCAAGCACCCATAATAGATGTTTGGATATATTTCTCTAAACCAGGAATTGGCAAATTTTTTAAAATTAAGAACTAGGTGGTAAATATTTTAGGCTTTGGAGGTCACGTATTCTCTGTTGCAACTACTCAACTCTGACTTTGTAACATTGAAGTGCCATCACTAATATGTACATGAATGAGTGTGGCCATGTTTCAATAAAGCTTTATTCATAAAAACAGAAGGGCGGCTCGGCGCGGTGGCTCACGCCTGTAATCTCAGCACTCTGGGAGGCCGAGGCAGGTGGATCACGAGATCAAGAGAT
>PVKV010026139.1:0-28503 GCA_004027835.1 Alouatta palliata | reverse complement strand
AGAGACTCCAGTGTGTGATGCTCCCCTCCCTGTGTCCATGTGTTCTCATTGTTCAACACCCACCTATGAGTGAGAACATGCGGTGTTTGATTTTCTGTTCTTGTGTCAGTTTGCTGAGAATGATGGTTTCCAGCTCCATCCATGTCCCTACAGAGGACACGAACTCATCGTTTTTGATGGCTGCATAATATTCCATGGTGTATATGTGCCACATTTTCCCTGTCCAGTCTATCATCGATGGGCATTTGGGTTGGTTCCAGGTCTTTGTTATTGTAAACTGTGCTGCAATGAACATTCATGTGCATGTGTCCTTATAGTAGAACAATTTATAATCTGGAGAAAATTTAAAAAAAATATTTACGAAAGCAAGCCCAATGAGATAGGGAAATTGATATACACTTATAGAAAATGTACTACATTCCCATGCCTCTTCTGATGTCATAGCCCTAATAACAATGAGCAATGTTCAAGGAAGGAAATAGCCCAATAAGTCAACATCTATCTGTTAGACATTATGAGAAAACTGAGGAATCAAACCATGACCCAAACCCCCAAACCATATGTCAACTGTATTCACATCTTTTAGTCTCATGACTGAAAGTCTAATCATCGACTTCTCTTCCTTTTAAAAGTTTTAAAATAGTTCAGCAAAATTAGCAAATAATCGCTCCCCAACCCTATATACTTACCCTTTCAAAAAGGAGCATGGCCTGAAAATCTCTGTTGATCTAGCAAAAATAAAGATAAGTTATAAACCAGACACTACTGTGCAAATAGTTGAGTTGGCCAGGAATTTGCTTCAAGTAATACCACATGACATTGTTTGATCTCTTTTGTTTCAGCAAAGATAAAAAGGCCAGCCACAAGGAGACATGACAAATACCCATTGAGTACTGCAGAGCAACTTGGCAGCTGCCCAAGGTAGAGCATCTTGTTTACGTCACTACACCAAGCCAGGAAGCCAAGAGTGAGGCTTTAGTCCCTGAGGCATTAAGTCCTCACCCTGATACCCCAATGCAGGTCTAGCCACCTCTATCCAGACATAGTCCTGACTGTAACAGCTGTGGAGATCAGTTGCCTTTTCTGCGAAATTGTCATTAAAACATGAGTAATTTGGCACTATTTTCTGCATGATTTGTCCTCTCTGAAAATGAGCAGACTCAGGCTTGTGAAAATGGAAATTGATTTACTTTCTATTCTTCTTAAGCTCATCTATTTAAGGTCTACTTCTTCTGGGATGTGCCAGGAGACTGCACTATTTTCAAGTGGTGGAAATTTCTTTAAAAAAAAAAAAAGCTGAAGGAAACTTGGAATGATAATGCACTTGGCTAATTGGTTTGCCATCCAGCACTACCTCTCTCTCCCTAAACAGGGAGAATCAAGCCACTGTCTGCTTGGTAAGGCAGTGGCAGCCTCATGTAACCTCTGTAGTTATCGTCCGCCTTCTCATCTGGATCCACTGCATTCTACATACCTTTCTTATTAAGTAGAGTGTACATTTAAAAATGATATTTCTATAAACCTTATCAAGCAAAACATGGCGTGACTTGATGCTAAATTATAGTGGTGATTATTTTAAGAAGAATCACAGCGCTTTGGCCCAGTTTTTGGAAAATGTAATTAATAGCATTGCCAGTGCCTTCTAGTGAGCCAGCACCACAAACTAACTATTTGATTTCGTAACACAATGCTGTTGTGATCACCAAAGCAACATTATCCATTTAGGTGCTGGATTAGAATCCAGGCGAGTCCGCAGTATAGTCTTTACACTTCATCAACTTCCACACAGGACATAAATTGCACTAATAAAGTAATATACTGAAATCTCAGACCAACTGTTTGTCATCGGATTAGAATGTGATGACACAAAATAAAGATGTGAGACAGAATCTGTGCTGAGGTCTAAATTCACATTGGAAGTCTGGAAAGAGAAGTCTGTTTATAAAATTATAGCCCAGGAATTGCTGCCAAAGTCAGCCTTTGGTGCAGCTGTAAGTCAGATGGAATCCACCTTCCTGATGTCAGACCCACCCACTGGAATACTGCTCCTCTGACTGGGGCTTCCCTGAATGGAAACTGCATGTCATACTGCAAAGTAGGTGCTGTCATGCCAGTGCTGCCAGCACGATTGGATCTTTGTAGTGGGTTGATTATTTGTTCTTTTCCATCAAGCAAAAATGCCATCAGAGCACTTGTGGTTTTAGCATTCATAGTTTTCATTCCCAAGTTCTGAGTTTTGCTCAAGCTGACAGATTTCTTGAGTTCTACTCCCTAGGACCTTCACCTATGTTGATGGGGTGCTTTTTCATTTTCTTTCCTCCTGTTTTGTATTCTTTACTTCACTTCTTCCTCTTCTGTTCCCAAGAAATGACTTCTTTGGTACAGATGCTGCTTTCATAGACAATGTGTATTAGCATTTACAAAACCCAAAGATACATTCTGGTTTTCTATTATTTAGAAACATTTGAGAGGCTCCTAGATTACTATCTTAAAGTTTTTTTTTTAAGATGACATTTGAAGTTACAGTCACAACATAAAAATATTTAAATAAGTTTCAACTGGTTTGGTAGGGAAGCAGGATGGTAAGAGTGGTGGGCATAGGATTGATTTAAGCTTTGGCTAATTGCTTTAATACACATCACGCAAGTTGATCCTCATAAAACCAATGCTGGGCAGGAGGATTATATTAAGAATTTATAAGTAAGAAAACCAGTGTTGAGATATGTGAAGTGACTTTCCCAAAGTTACCTCCTAAGCAACAGAATACAAGCTTTCAGGCTCATTTTTGTTTATTTATAATTTATTTGCTTTTATTTTTAATTTTACATAGATAACTATATTACTAAATAATGTATCATTTAGGTTTCCATGATGTGATGTAAGTGTAGTCATTCCCACATGTTACTGGCTGTTTTTCCTTTAAGAAATGAGGTCTCTTTATTTTGCACAGGCTGGTCTTGAACTCCTGGGCTCAAGCAATCCTACTGACTTGGTCTCCCAAAGTTCTGAGATTACAGGCGTGACCACTACACTCAACCCTGTTACTGATATTTAAAAAAAAAACAAACACTTTTTGAGTGTAATGGACACACAAAAAGCTGTACATATTTAAAATATACAACTTGATGAGTTTAGAGATAAGTGTATAACCATAAAACCATCACCACAGTCTATGTCAAAAACATATCCATCATCTCTAAAATTTCCTCCCATCCTTTTTATTTATTATTATTTATTATCATAAGAACACTTGGCAGAAGATCTACTCTTTTAGTAAATTTTTACATATACCATACAGTATTATTAACTATAGGCACTATGCTACACAGTAGTATATCTCTAGAACTCATTCATCTTACATAACTGAAAATTTGCACCCTTTGACCATTACCTCTCTGTTTCTCCCTTCCCCTAGGCCCTGGAAACTACCATTCTACTTTCTGCTTCTATGAGTTTGACTATTTTCGATTTCTCATATAAGTAAGACTGTGCAGTGTTTGTTCTCCTGTGTCTGGCTTATTTCACTTAGCATAATGTTCTCCAGATTCATCCATGTCGTCACCAATGGCAGTATGTCTTTCTTTTTTAAGGTTGGATAATATTCCATTGTATATATATGTAGGCCATATTTCCTTTATCCTTTCATCCATTGATAGACATTTAGGTTGTTTCCATGTCTTGGTTATTATAAATAATGCTGAGATGAACATGGGATTGCAGGTATCTTTTCAAGATCTTGATTTCACTTCTTTGGATATATACCCAGAAATGAGATTGCTGGATCATATAGTACCCTGATTTTTTTTTTTTTACTTTTTAGGAATTTCTGTACTGTTTTTCATAGTGGATGCATTAATTTACATTTCCACTAATCATGTCCAAAGTTTCCTTTTTCTCCATACCCTCACCAAAATTTGTTCTTTTTGTCTTTTTTTTATAACAGATCTTCTAACTGGTGTGAGACGATATCTCACTGTGATTTTGATTTGTATTTCTCTTATGGTTAGTGACGCTGAGAAACTTTTAATATACCTGCTGGCCATTTTTACATCTTCTATGAAGAAATATCTATTCAGTTCCTTTGCCAATTATTTTAATTGGGTTATTTGGGATTTTGCTAATGTGTGATAGCAGTTCTTTATATATTTGGGGTATTTGTTCTTTATCAGATATGGTTTGCAGGTGTTTTCTACCAATCTGTAGGTTGTCTTCTCATTTTGTTGATTGTTTGCTTTGCTGTACAGAAGCTTTTCAGTTTGATGTACTCCCATTTGCCTATTTTTGCCTTTGCTGTCTATGCTTTTGGTTGTCATATCAAGGAAATCATTGCGAAGATCAACGTCAATAAGGCTTTTCCTTATTTTTTCTGAGAGTTTTATGGTTCCAAGACTTTAAGTCTTACATTTAAGTCTTTAATTCATTTCAAGATCATTTTTGTGTATTGTGTAAGGTAAGGGTCCAATTTTATTCTTTTGCATGTGGATATCCAGTTTGCCCAATATCATTTTTGAAAAGACTATCTCTTTCCCATTGTTTATTCTTGGCACCCTTGTCAAAGATCAGTTGACCATATGTGCCTGGGTTTATTTCTAGGCTCTTCTAATTCTTAATTCAAAACTCTACCTCCAATAAACCATTTAGATGTTAGAGTCTGGTACTTGCTTACAAACAAAACCATCCATAGATTCAGGGAAGTGAATTAAAATTGCCTAGTCTCAACTACATTTAGAACTCAGTGAATGTGACTTTTTCATATTGTGCAAACTCTTAATTGCTATAGTCAGTAAGTAGCTGATAATTATGGATTGGCTCATTAATATTTATTCATAACCATTTCTTGAGCACCTGCTATGTGCCAGGCTCTCTGCTAGTTTATACACCATTAATAAATACAGTATGATTTGTATTAAAGTATCACCCAGATGCTTTAAAATTAACTGATTATTTTAGCTGCTGAAAGATTATTAGAAGTTGATCATTTGTTTTTATAATTAATTCTTGCTCTGCAGACTCAGTGAAAAGACAGTTCACCACCATTATCGTTTGCTGGCTCGGTGAAAAGACACTCCACCACCACATATACATAAATATTCCACCATTTATTCTGAGGGTAGGATATCAAGATGGGGATCCTTTATAATATCAGTGTTGAAATGGAGTAGCAAAACCTAAAACAGGAAAAAGATTCAGGAAAAATGCTAAGAAGATGTAATCAAATCATGAGGTCATAGCACAAGTGTTTGGTGGTCAGGAAATATTCACTCTGAACAGGCATGTGAGTCTGCAGGTCAATTTTAAATTAAGCACAGCAGAATTTTTTATCGTTTTATTTTTTATTTTTTTTAGAGACAGATTCTTGCTCTATGACCCAGGTGGGAGGGTCATGGAGCAATTACAGCTCACTGCAGCCTTGAACTCCTGGACTCAAGGGATTCTCCCATCTCAACCTTCCAAGTAGCTAAGATTACAGGCATGCACCACCATATCCAGCTAATTTTCATTTTTATTTTTCATTTTTGTACAGACAAGCCCTTACTATGTTGCCTAGGCTGGTCTCAAATTTCTGCTCAGTAATCCTCCCGCCTCGGCCTCCCAAAGGGCTGGGATTGCAGGCATGAGCCACTGTGCCCAGGAGAAATTCTTAAGGAGGTGAGGCCAACACAGGCCATTCGTTCAACATCATGACATCATAGTGGCCTCTTTTTAAGACTCCTCAGGCAAGTAGAACTCACTGGTCCCAAAGACATTGTATCATGAACTCAATGTCTAAACTTTCACATATGTGTTTTGGAAGATGTTCTTAACGAAAGGAAAACTTTTGTTGTATAAATTATAATAGTAAAATTTGCTGTGGTGATCTTTACTTTTGTTTCATTCCCTGGGATTAACCACAGGCTCAAGACCTTCCTCAAGACGGTATTGCCCTTATACAATTTCTTTCTTCCCAAACTTCAGATACTCTTCTGCTATAATAAATATCCAAGACTTTTGGATTTGAAAAGTTCAAAACAGTTATTACATGCCCTCTGTGTACTTATAACATGTACCTTTATAGATCTTCTCTGTCTTTCACATCA
The DNA here is from genome assembly GCA_004027835.1 of Alouatta palliata. NCBI lineage: Eukaryota > Metazoa > Chordata > Mammalia > Primates > Atelidae > Alouatta > Alouatta palliata. The sequence goes on along the minus strand of PVKV010026139.1, from coordinate 22,426 downwards.
CACTTTCACCCCAGTGTTTTCTGATATTATTACTTGGAAATCTAAAGAGTTACAATTATGGTGTCTATTTCCTTAAAGGGGGCAAAAATAGAATAATTTTCATTTGTGATGTCCCATTACATTATTTTACCAAATTCTTTAGCTAATCTGATTGCCAATGAAAATCAAATTAGATAATTCCCAAGAAAATAATTATCTATATGTACTGTGCCTACATGGCACCCTGTGAGGCTAATCAGTAATCTGGTTTATTTCATCAATGTCTATAACTCACAATCCTTTAACTATTCTCAGCATTGTGCCATGAACTAAATACTCCAGTTTTGGAATTTATTTTACAAAGATGCCTTCTTTGACCCTAGCTGTATAAAGTAGGGAAAATGAGACTAGGAACGATAGAAATAATGTGACAACTTATCTTCAGCCAATGACATAGCTTCTGTCAACCAAAAAAGAAAAAAGTACCGAAAAACTATCCTGTCATACACAAGAGAAAGTGGTCATGGCAGAGGGCTCCGCAGAGTTGGGAAAGGTACTCAAACAGCGAGTTTTTGAGGGAAACGATATTACCTTCAAAACTAAAATATTTTCACATCAGTGTTTACAGGAAAACAACTGCGTACCTGGCTCCCTTATAATGTGGCACAAATATCCCACCCTCAGTTTCAGTTATTCATTGCTATTCAACAAACTACCCCAAAATGTAATGGCTTTAACTATCACCATTTTATTTGCAAACAATTTTGTGGGCCAAAAATTTAGGCAGTGTTCAGCAGTGCCATTCTTCTATTCTGTATGGCATCAGCTAGAGTTGAAATGTCCAAGATGGCTTCCATGTGGCTACATGAAGTTGGCAGCTGAAATGGGCTGGAAAATCCAAAAATGTTTCACTCATATGTCTGGGGACTTTATGCACCTCCATGTAGCCTCTCTTTTGCCATATAGCTAGTTTGAGCTTCATCACAGCAAGGTGGACTGACATCTTACATGGTATCTAGGTTCCACAAGGAGTAAAAGTAGAAAGTATAGATCTCTTAAGCTCCAGGCTTCAAAGTTACACAGCATTACTTCTGCCATATTATATTGGTCAAAACTAACAACAGGCATAAGATTCGTGGAGATGAAGAGATAGACTACTTCTCTAGAGAAGAAGAGAGACAAAAGGAATCCAGAGCCCTATTTTGCAGTCTACCACACCTATCAACCTAGAGTGTTCATCAGGCCAAGCTAAAGCATCAGAATTTAACTTCCCTTCTTAATTTTTGAACCATTTTCTCTGCCTTCCAGGATCCCTGAAACCTGAAATCCAAACAGTTTAATGATACCAAATGTTTCAAATTAGTGTCTGTCTTATTGTTCTTGGTAGTTGGGGAGGGGATCAATATTAATGAAGAGAGAAGCAGTAAACATTGTTAATGAGGATAAAGCAGGAGAGACCCAGCTACTGCAGGGATGTGTTTCAGCATGCAGTGAGTAAAATGACACTGGGCATGGAAACCTGAATCTTCGATGCACCCACAATAATAACAACCCCAAAGTTAGCATGATGGATAAATTTTAATAGATGATGTCTTACAAAAAGCTCTTTGCTTGAAATGCAGCCCAAAGACTAAATTAGAGTCAAAGCCCCAGTCAGTTAACTGTGCTATAACATGTGAAGAACTGATTTTCTTATTTTCAGCTGTCAGACCTGCTACAAAGAATGAGTTTTAATTCTGGGGATGTTATTAAACTCCTTGCTTAACTGGCAGAAAAATGGAACTGCTAGCTGGGTAACGGTGGAGCTGCTGTCGGATTGAATGACACCTGTCAGAGTATGATGAATGACCCTCTCTTCCCCACAATCCCCTGTTCTGTCACTCAGGTGAGGCCCATTAATCTTCATCCTGGGCCTGTCAGGCTAGGCACCCATGACGACAAAATGTCTTGAAGCATTTACCCCTAAGATGCACGGAACAATACGATCTTCTCATTGTCGGAGCCACATAGAATTAGCATAATTTATTATGACTTCCCTCCCCCTCACTCTCTGCCTCTATCACCACCCCCAAAAAAGCAAGTGGGGGCTAGATGGAATTAGACAGATGGAGTGTAGGACCAGACTGCCAACTACCAAGCCCCCTGCAGTGCCTGATGAGGGGGGTGCATCTCTACAAACCAATCAAAAAGCTGGCAGTTCAATTACAGAGTAATAAAGGGACATTCATCATTCAATTAGGCACCTGTCATGGTTTCACAAAAGGGAAAACTTCTAACCTGAGACTCCTGGGAGAAGATGCTACAACCAGGAGATAGGGAAATAAATGAAAAAAGGGACAAAGTCAATTACTGACCAACCAGACAAAAGCATATATGTTAAAAAAAAAAAAAAAAAAAAAAAAAAGTTGGGCGGGGGCTGGTTCTCCCCAGGCAAAAATCAGAAAAGTTAGATGACCTTATCTAGATTAAGAAGGGCTAATATTAAAAGTAGCATGGTGCCCTCTTCTACAGTACATCTCATGATTGAATTTTCCCTTTAGGAGCTGCCAAGGAAACTGAATTTTGTAAGAAAAAAAAATATCAGGAGGAAACGGTAACTCCGTTACTCAAAAGCATTCTTCTTTAAATGACTAAGACATAAGGGTGAAGAGGAGAAAGCATAAGTGGGCATTCAACTTTGATACTTTACTGTATTGAGGGGGAATGATCACAAATGACATTTTGAAAATATGCTCCGCTAGTTACTAGAAATAAGAGTTGACAAATTTAATTTCTTAGCAAGTGTATGTGCTGGTAATTGAGGCCAGAATAGTTTTCAATGGGAAAAATTTTTATTTTGAATGGCGGTGGGAGGTAGAATTTTTTCTTATGATCTAATGGCTATATTTTATCTTCATTTATACTAAAGGTCCCAGATAGATTTCATCACACAAGATAAGCAAATGAATCACAGAATTTTGAAGTTAGAAGTAATTATAGCAATGATCTTAGCCAGGCTCCACACATTTTGGGACACATAGGTTCAGGACTGCCCACCCTGGAGCTGGTTCTGTAAGATACCCAGTAAGTAAGTCCCTGTCAGGAACTAGACATAACACCCCTCACCTCTACCCCTGTGCTCACTCCACAGCTCAGCACAACTTTGAATTAGTATCCCAAAGACTTTTAGAGCAACAACACAACATCTTCAAGAAAAAAATCTAGCAAAGCTTCTCATGTTGTCAAATAGTCATAGGTAGAGTTAAGTAAATTATTTCCATTTAAATGGCAGCTTGCATGTTATAACTTTTACAAAACTGATTGTTCATTCTAATAACCTTTCTCTATAGATTGTCAAAAGGCAGATTTGTAATACACTTATTATTTATTTTCATAGTGACTCAAGCCATGAGTTTCAGTGCAATTGACCATCATGCATCATCTTTCCAGGCACCAGGCTTTTAGACATGGTTTTGAAAGGCCCTCTGATGTTATCTGCCCCTTATGTTTTATTTCAGGGAAGAGAGTTCCTTTTCCTTCTCATTTTCCTTTTTTGTTTTCTTTATTCTTATTTTTTATTTTCATATTTTTTATTTGAAAAGATACCTGATATTTACTCTAGATAAACTACACAACCAAGGAAAAGTTAATTTTGAGAATAAATACTCAAGGAAATGTAAGTTTCCACATAGAGAAGGTGATGCTTCACTCAGGCTTTTGTGCACATACTGGACAATGATATTCTTAAACTTTAAGATCCGTAGTGGGGAAGAAAAAAATCTATGTCATGTATGAAGCCCATAGGTGTGTGTGTCTATGTGTGTACACATACATGTTATAGATAGCCACACACATACACTACACACTGTAAATATATTCCTTTCTATTTTAGTTTTGAAGCTTCATCTGCTGCAAAACATAAAAAAGCAAGGCAGAGTCAAGCTCAATTTGTTGTACACTAAGATATATTGGCAAGACCTCGCTGCTCTTTTTTTCAGAAGCCCTTAAATGTCATATCCTAAAATCAGTAAGGTGGGCCATTCCATCCGGAATGTATTTATCAGTTTAATAGGCCTCTAAAATATATTGTCAATTCCATTGGAGGAAGCAGAATAGAGAGGAAAGAAAATGACTTTGGCTACCTCCTTTCCCCATCTCTATCCTCCTGGTTAGAGTCAAGATGATACATTTTTAAATCCAAAAGAGATTGTAGCATTTTTTCCAAGTTTACATTTTTTCTATTGGGAAAATAGAAAAGATTAAAGGATAAACAGTGAAAATCACCAAGGTCATAATAACTCAGAAGTAAAAACTTCTAAGATTAAAGAGTGTATTTTTAAGCCCAGGATTAAGTCTCTAACTAGTGATGAAATCTCAATAAATGTTCATTGGTGCTAACAGCACAAAGATTTAGAAGAAGAATTGAATATAATAAGGTTTTATACATAACTAAAATACACAAAAAGTTCTGCATTTTGTTTATATGGAAATTTGCCTTACAAGACCCATGTGTGTGATGGTGGCAGGACATTCCACTAAGGACAGAAGGCCTAATTATTGCCACAAGCAAGCTGTGAGATGCCAGGTGGCCATTTCAATTCTTTGGACTTTATGCATTTTTTTTTTTTTTTTTTGAGATGGTGTTTCACTATTGTTGCACAGGCTGGAGTGCAATAATGCAATCTCGGCTCACTGCAACCTCCACCTCCTGGGTTCAAGCAATTCTCCTGCCTCAGCCTCCCGAGTAGCTGGGGCTACAGATGCGTTCCACCACACCGGACTAGTTTTTTTTCTGTAGTTTTAGTAGAGACGGGGTTTCACTGTGTTAGCCAGGATGGTCTCGATCTCCTAACCTCATGATCTGCCCGCCTTAGCCTCCCAAAGTGCTGGGATTACAGGCGTGAGCGAGTGGGCCCAGTCTAGTCTATACATTTTTAAAATAAAAGAATTGAACCAAATCATCTCAAGATAACTTTGTACCTAAAATTATTTGATTTTCTAATTTATATCCTTAAGCTGCATTTTTAGAATGGCCCATTCTGTTCTAATGAAGAAGCTAGTCATAATTGGAGGCCAGCCTCTAATTAGACCTCCAAAAATTAAAGATTATATCCTGTTTAATCACATGCAATCATTATGAAGTGTGTTTTATAGATATTATAGATAACACAGAAAGAACCTATTGACTCTCACCCTCTGAGAGCTTCCCAGAGCATCCCCACTGGGAATGGCAAAGCAGTTCAATTCCATCTTTAGCATGTGAAGCTAAACTGAAATAGGTAAAAGTTAATACTGTATACAAGACATGGTAAATAAGTCACAAAGTAGCTATTCTTTAACACAACCAATACTGCTATTTTCATAATTTAAAAATTTTAACTTGAATTTAAATTATTTCTTTACCAGAAAGCTTGAAAAAGAAAAAAAAAATCCAAGAGCTTAAAGCCAGGGTTTCCAATATGTTTTACACCGTGACACATACAGAAAATGATTAAGAAGCTAAAAATCTGTCCACTAAAAGCCACATCATTACTTTACATATAATTAAGAAAGAGAAAAACACTTTTCCCACCTCTAATTGAAGAGCTTCACTTCTGATAGATTTCATCTATTTGTCGGGATCTTCTTTCTTCAAAACTCAAAGCATTTGGTTGTTCATCACTTCTGTGACTTATTTTTCTTTATCAACATCACATTTATACCTACTTCTCTGTATCCCTGCCTTTCTATGTACATAATAACTGTTTTGTTTCAGTGCTGAATTACAGTATATTTTACTGAAGACATTTTAAGGGAAACTCAACCCAATGCAAGCAGTACAATGCACATCAGTCAACTGAAGTTTGTACAACATGAACAGCTGTGACCAGGTTTTGGCATATGCAGGCAGTAACAACTACCTTATCACTGCCACCTGGCCAAAAGCGATTGTAAAATATTGATGGGAAAACAGATTCCAATTTCAGAAATGTTAAATGAGAAAACAAACCCATGCATTTTAGAATCCATGACACAGGATCAGTGAAGGCCTTTGTTGGTCCAAGACAAACAGCTGGAGAGTTCCAACCATCCTCGCCCAGCTAGATGCCCCAAGGAATAAGGACAGCAATAGCCCAAGCATACATATAACCCATTTTCAGCATGACTCACTGATGACAGCCAACTTAAAGGTCTATAGAGAGAACTTCCAGACAATACTTCTCTAGATACAACCCCATAAAATTGCAACTTAGTTAAGATTTAACATTTGGCAAAAGTCTCCAATCACCTTTGGCTTTGCAGTCTACCTGCCAAAGCTGAAGAATTCTATCCCTAAATTCTTACTTCTTTTTATTGATTCTAAGCATTTGGATTTTTGCTCTTTTCTAGTATCTGAGTAGTTATAACTGGTTGGAAATAATGCTGGGGGATGGAATGTACGACAGTTCCTCACACCCATCTCTGCCTTGCCTCATCTTGTCAATCTGCTTTTCAGATAGTGCTACCTCCACTGTCCATCATCCCACCTGCCTGGGACAAATGAAAAACACTTGCAGTCTTTGTTTTTTCCTATCTTCACTATCTGTACAGGGTAATGACCTTGATTGGCATCACAGTGTCCCACACTTCTCTTCCTGTAGAGGGGAAACTGGCTTCCTTATTGACCTTGAATGAGTAAACCAAATACATACATAGTACAAGCTCAACTGGTGTCTTATTCCAAAGCTCCCTCCTTCTTAGGCACATTGGTCTTCACTCAGAAAACTCACTGAAATTCTCCTCTCACTTGTATAAAACACAATTCTGTGCCTAAAACTGTGGTTGATTGTGGTAAGTAATTTCTTTAAAACAAATTATTAAAATAATCTTATGTAGAACTGATTACCACACAGACTTGGCAAGTATTCTGCATCAAGCTTACAGACACATCTTCACCCAAATGACCTAGACTGTAAATGCAAAATTCTGTTTTGTTCTGTTTCATTTAGCTTCCTCTGGAACATTCAGGCAGTGCTTAGGCCTCAGCCTCACAATCTTCTTGACTATACATAGGGCTGAATAGTAGGCATAACTTAGGACCAATATTCATTCATTTATTCATTCACTCATTTACTTATTCAGTAAGTGTCTGTTATGTATCAGGCATTCTCTAGGAATTCACAGTCCAATAGGGAAGAATCATACATAAGTAGATAATTATAACACAGTATGAGCACAATGTACAGACAGGCCCAGAGTATGAAGAAGGCATAAAGTCAGGGGTGCCCTAATTCTCTGTCACTCTCAGAAGTTAGACTTCCCCTGTAGCAGACTTCCATTATTACATTTGATATCCTGGATGAGTATTGAGAAGAGATGGTGTTTGAGCAGAAGAAAAGGAAACTATAGAACAGAAGGCTTTGTTTGCACTCCAGGTAAGGAAATGGAGGGTTAAAAAAAAGTAATCACACCAATGCAAAAGGAGGAAGATAGCAAAGTATCAGGCATGCAGCTGGATGAATAATTGATGAGCCGGTAGCCTAAGAGAGAGTCTCATTAATATGATCCTGCAGGTTCATTAAGTACTATTCCAGGCTTGTCTTGGAGAGGGCCTCCTGAGTCTTGATTAGGGATTGTGTGGCTTTTGCTTCGACATCAGGACTTTGGGCCTTGGGTTCTCACGACTGCTTCCTAAGCTACTATCCTTTTACCCCAGCACCTTTGGAAGCTCTTCTCCATCCCCCTCTCACTAATCACAGGCCCCTAACCATGACAGTCAGAACTAGTAAATAATATATCAAGATAAATGATAATTGTTCTGTTTTAAGTGTCTCCTAATGAGCATCATAAATTAAAAATTAATATTGCAAAGACTATATGAATAGCATCAACTCCATAAACAAAGCAGCGGGTATCACGCTTGCAAATGAAAGCTAAACACCTCCCTTGTCCTCTTTTCCATCCCCCACCTCTATCTACCCTTCCTCAATTCTTTCTCCACCTCCCTCCTAGTGTTCCAGACCTGGCATCCAAGCCACTAGGAATCATCAAAAACAACAATACCTTTTTTTCCCTTTTTTCTGGCCTGCTACTTACCAACCTGGTTTAATGTGACTTGAAGATCCAATCCAGAGATTTTATTTCTCAGTATTTATTTTCCTTAGCCAGAGATAGACAAGGCAGAATCAAATTATGAAAAACTTTTAGGCAAGGCAGATGAACTAGTTCAGATCCCATGGAAAGACTGAATATAGAGTCACTTTTAATGGCCTCAAATAGTTCTGTCCTTCCATATTAGACAATTATATTTCAACCTGAGTCACAATTTGGAGAAGACTCTATCCAAGAATCTTAATAAGAGCTTTTTATTCTCTGTGTAGTAGGAGGATAGCTATTTTGGGGGGTGATTTTCTGGATTTTCCAAATTTCTGCAATTTTAACAATTATTACATGACCTGTTTAATAGAAAAAGGAAAGAAAACTTCACTCAGAAGTGAAGAAAAGAACTTGGTCAGACACAAAAGCCCAGTCACAAAGGTTAAAATAACCATCATTTTATAAGCCTTTTTATAATACACCTGGCACTGTGAGGTGGGCATCCTCTCCATGCCTCACAGCAGCACTGAAGGGTAGATGATATTATTCCCAGCATCCTATTGCTATCCAGAGGGAAAGGAGGCTTAGCCAATGGACTGCAAGCATTCCAATCCCTTTTCCTGAGATGGATGCAAGAACTGTCCTGGCCCAATGGCATTAAATATTCCACCCGTGTAACTGATACTCCTTCTTGGAATTCAGAGCTCACCCTGTAACCTGCTGGTTATCATTTGGCTTCTATCACAGGCTGCCAATGGTGAGAGAACACACGGGTCACGCTCATGTAAATATTCCAGACCATATGGCAGTTATATTTCTCACTGTAAATGAACACATTGGCTTTGTTCTATATAAAATCAATTTCACAAAAACTTGAGTTCAGTTACTTTTGGAATGGAAGGACAAAAATTTCCTAAGCCTTCACTGATTGCTGAATCTTCTATACCAAATCTACATGAGCTCCAGGTCCCTGAACGCTCTCTCTCAGTTGATTCGCTTGTTTTGCTAATCCAAGGACTCAAACATTCACACAGCTGTATATGGAGAAAATATAAAAACAATTCACCTTTTTGGCAACTGAGCTACATAACCAATAAAGGCGGTTTCACTTCAGGCCATTACCCAGACTACTTTTACTAAACTTAGCCAGAATGCCATCTTGCGCCTTTGAGGAATGTGCACAATATGCCTTGGTGCTGGCATTGCTACCACTGTAATTCTCTCACACAAATAGAGGTGCTACAGTTGTAATGTTATGACAATGAAAAACTGGACCTCTCTCTCCCTGGGATACCCTAAAGCTAAGAATGGCAAAGCCTCCCAAAACCAAAGTGCACAGAAGAATACAGCCCTTACGCTAATTAAATCTGCTGCAGAACCAGGAGAATTCCAAGAACAGCGGTAACACATTTTTATTTTGTAAAAATGTCCCCATTGAAACAACAGATCTGAATGCAAATGTAAAACTAAGCATTCGATAATGCTCACTTTCACATCTGTCAACATTTTAGAGAAACTTCAAGCGGAATACATTTGTGGTTCTAGAAATTCTTAGTTTATACACAGAAAGGACTTTGTTTTCATAAGTATCCAGGTATCAAATAAAAAAAATATCATGGAATCACACACTTCTGAAGCTGGAAGGAATCATGAGAGTCATATATACCTAGCCCCTCATTTAACAGGTGTGATGAACGTTCAGAGAGGTTGAGCTATCACTCAAGATTACTCATGTGATTGGATTTCAGGAAATCTGAAGGCAAAAAAGAAATTAGGGATAGATTTTCCACTGTACCCTTAGCATTCAAATGGTAAATCTCTCCATCTGAGATAGAGGGCTAATCCAGACCAAAATTCACTGGCCACCTGACCTTTCTGTCTTTTTACAAACAAAATTAAATGGAGAATTGAAACATTTGCCCAAATTGCTTTGGTTCATGTATTGAGCTTTTTTTTAACCTTAAAAAAAATGAAATAGAGTAGAATAAAAAGTGTGACACATCTTGTAGTATTTGAGTATTAGTAAAATCATATTTGATGTTAAATTTACTGTTTTTATTATGAGTATATTTCATGACAGTTTTCATGTTTCAGTTATAATTATATGTGTGCATATATATACGCAAGTATCTGCATGTATATATATTAAATATATTCCAAGTTATAAATTATTTTTTTCACCATGAATCACAGTAAAAAAGACCAAAATTCCCTATGGTGGGAATTTCACTTTTGCCTTGCTCAACCATCTTTAAAAACAAAAAACCAACAATTAAAATAAAATGTAAAATAGAAGATTCTCATAAAATTTGGGGGGAACTTTGCATTAAACAATCACTTTCTTGTCACTGCAGCCCACAATGTTCTTTATATTCCAGGCCTAGTGCAATGTCCTATCATTTACTAAAAACGAAACGTTAAACTTAAGAAACTAGAAAAAGGGGCAAATGCACAAAAGATGAAAAAGGAAACAGATCTGCCTTTCGTCGTTTTAAGACACATTTTCTTTTCTTTCTTAATATTGAAGTTTGGGATAAACAACAAATTTAATTTGCTCAGTTCCTGGGACAATAGATGTGCAATAACACGTGTTAAACGAATGCCAAAATAAGGGATAAAACACCAGACTTTAGACTCTCCTACTAACTTGTACAAAATTGGGTGGAGTTTATAATATCTCTGAGCTTCAACTTTCTCAACAGTAAAAGGAGATGACTGGGTAAGAGCAGCATTTCTTTCAGGGATGTTTGCAGAACCCTTTCCATGGGCTGTTAACAAATGACCCACAAAAATCATTTTTAAATGATAGATTAATAAGAGGGTCCTTCACTGATCATCTATGCGCTTCCTTTTATCTATGTATTCGTGATCATCCAATGAGTTCTAACTTTCCAGCTCAGAAATAGTGACTTCCAAAGAGGAAGAAAAAGAAAAGGTCCAAAAAAGAAGAAAAAGGAATCACTTTGGATTTCTTCATTAAAGAGTAAAAGTACCTCCAACTGCATGGACCAGATACTAATAAGCTTCTCAAACTAGGAAGCAATAGTTTGGGCTGTGAATTAAAGACTTATTTTTCACGCGTTCTTTCTTTTCATCGATGTACTCTTTCACAAAACAAGGCAGATACATAGAAGGTACTCTGGTTCAAATAAGTACCTTGTCCAAAAAACAACACAGCAATGGGCATGGTACACCATTTGCTCAGGAGTGGCTCTGTAGCATCAGGTCCAAGTTGGAGGACTGGAATCAGCAGGAGCCCCACCCACCTACTTTTTTGATTTTGGGATGGTAGGGGAGCCAAATGAGCTGCTGCTCTGGATGGAATTGTGACTACCATTATCTACAACTGCAACTCCAGAGTTTGGAGACAATAGATAACCCTTTCAGTGAAGAGGTCCTGAGTCTGGGTAGCCAGAGGGCATGGTGTACCTGGGGAGGCACATCATTTCCTTATGCAGAATGGGAATAAAACTAGAACCTACCTTATGAGTTGTGGAAAGAACTAAATGTATGTGTAGGACTTCACCCATTATCTGATACACAGCAAGTGCTCAGTAAATGTGTCTGTTTTTATTATAGTATAACTGAATCTAGACTATGATTAAGAGAGCAAAGACAATGAAACTCTAAATGATATGTTAGCATAGACGTATTCTGCTGTGATGTGAATGCATTAGAAAGACACTGGGGAGGTATACACATTGAATTGGAAACTAGCATTATCTTCATGGTAGATTTTGTTCACTTTCCAAGCAAATGGCTTGGAAGAGTTGAAAAAATCTGGTCACCCCTAGATGATTAGCAAATCTTGTACTTAATGGGCAAAATGGGCAGCCAGGGCATCTATTTCTCAGGAGATAACCTCTTGCTATATATTTCTATTCTTTTTTTAAAATTGCAAAACATTTTGGACCAAAGCTCTCCGGGCATTTTGCATCCATTCTGCCATCCTGAGGTTTGTATATGCCAACAAACACCTCCTAGTTATCATTCCAAAGCACTAATACTTTGAGGTCTCTAATCATCTTTATGTGGTCAAAGATGGCTTCAGTTTACCCTGGCAAAGCAGATGATGGCTGCTCTTTTATCTCAAAGAAGTGCAGACAGAACAGGGAGATCAGCAGCTTGTCCAAAGGGCACACAGTATATGAAAGTGCCTGGGCTACTGGCTTCTGAAATGTGGTCATCAGCCAGATGGCAGTGCTGGCCTGGTAATCACCCCACCCAGCATGCAAATCAGGGTAGCACTCACCTATTTTCCTGAGCTACTCCAGGTGGAAAGCACTAGCCTCAATGCCACCAGGTATAAATACTGCAGAAATGGTTGACAGGCTGACAGGAAGTATATTTTGGGAGGAAAATAATAGGAAAGACTTAATTGAATGATATCTGAAGAAAGAAAAGAAATTACCCAACCTATCTGCAAACCACACACTGGAAATGAATGAGTTCTTTAGTGTTTGGGACATTTTCATGTTATAAAAATGTAGACTATAGAGCTATTATATCAAGTAATTTATGGGATGAATATTGTAATTCATTGAATGTCACGACTTATCTTTTATTCATATAGTTACTATTCCATTACCAGAGAGGGAGGTTTGTCAAAGGTTAATTATTTTAAATTGCTCTGGCAAATTTATTTTGATTTGTACAATTTTTTTGAATAATCATAGGTCTATATATTCATACATCTTTATGAGCCTTCTTTTTTAAAAATAATATTCTTTGATGAGGCAGTTAAAGCTAGATAAATGCTTTAGTGATGTCTTTAAAATGTATTCCCTTTAATTCTGGATGTAAATCTACAAAAGAATTATATTATTATTGTTACTAGTATGATGTCTATTTCAGAGCTTTCTACTTTTCCTAGGAAAATTACAATTAAAAATGGCCAGGAATTTGAAATTTCAATTTCTTAAGGGGTTGCCCATGGTTCATAGTACCTTTGAGCTTGAATCACTATTTGGAAACCCCTCTAAATTGTGAGTGAGAAAGCTGCTGACATCTGCTGTGCACTGTATCCCACCTCTCTTTCATGTGAGGCTGCTCCTTGGCCAGGGATACCTTCTCAGGACATGAGAATTGGTCCTTGTAGGAGAATAAATGCTGGAGTACAAAGCAAACACCTTCCACGTTAAAAAAAAAAAAAATTCTGAGTCATAAATCTAAATTTAAAAGTGAGCCAGAAGCAAGGAATTAGGAAGACTACAGTATATATAATATATACACTACAAGACATAGATTAATCCAAGTCCCGCCTCCTTCAAAATAAATAGCCTCTCCCACAAAGCCTTCCTAATTAACTATGCTTGTGTCTTTTATATGTCTCAAATACTTACGTATCAAGTCTATATTACACTGATATGGTCTTATAGTTATGTAGCTTTTTAATTGTTCATAAATCATTTGAGAGGCATAGTGGAGTCAGAAGACCTAGGTTCACAGTTATTATATGTGGTTTATTATTTTTACAGGCTTAGATACGTTGTTTGATTTGTCTGCGATTCCATTTCTTTTATGTCAAAGGGGAATAAGAAGCCCTATGTGCTTCCTACAATTGGCAATATGTCACCTAATAACTGCACACTTCTCTGGCTTTATAAAATTCTTGCATATCTATCTCATTTAATCCCTCAAACAATAGTATATAAGATGAGCACTATTACCCATCCATATTTATGAACATAGGTATTAGATGAATTATGGGAAACATTATTTTTAATATCATAAGTTATTGTTATTTTTTGGCTGTAGATTTTATATCATCAATTTAACATTAACAACCCTGAAGCTACAGGCCATATCTCTCTTCATTTTTTTATATCGTTCTCTCCTTATGCTCTTTTGCTTTAGGTAGCTTGATTAATAGATTTAGAAGATAGATTTTTTTCTAGGACAGATAATAAAGTGCTTTGCAAAATAAATGCTCAGTAAGGTTGTATCTTTATATTGCCAGAGTTACTAATTTTATTTGGGGTCAGAAAGAAAATAAGAATCTATCATTTCATCAAAATTTTTACTTTTAACCAGTTGTACTGGTCTTATGCACATGGTAAAAATGTCCTTGAATAGAACAGCAAGCCTCAAGGCATGTAAATAAAACGTATATATACTCTATCATGCTGTCACTAAGAAAAAAGCAATGGTACATGATTCTGAAAAGCATGAGTAAAGGCTTCAGGTACAGAGGCAGTGAGATGTTCCCTATTTACCCTACCAGAAGGGAAGATCCATCAGAAAAGGGCCCTTTTCTGTCTCGTTCACACTCAATATTTTCAAAACCTGGCACACAGTTGGTGCTCAATAAATACTAGCTAAGTATAAAGTATCTCATTATATTCACATCACTGAGACCCTCAGTGATATTCACATCATTGAGACCCTCAGTGATATTCACATCACTGAGACTATGAAACTTTGCAATTAATAAAGAACTTGCACTTTTGAAGTGGACTGAGAAGAGGGAAACAGTGTCTGAGATAGGATCCATGAGTAAAAGTTAAGGAAACAAATTTATTACTCAAAAGGCGTAAATTAAAGGGAGGCTGCAAACGTCAGATAGCATCCTATGTGATGTGTATAACGAAGCAGATATTGGCAGGGGACTGAGTCCTCAACTCTGCTGCAAATACATGCAAGGGAAATGTGTTCACCTTGCCATACAAAAGGCATCTATTAGATAAAAGTAAATAAATAAACATGTAAACATACACATACATAAAATAAATCCCCATTGAGAAGTGGTAGAAAGTGAACAGGAAAATTACAGAATTAGCTCACATGATTGAGTTTTTGCCCAAGAATGTGTTAGGCACAGACACTCTAAGTACTTGACTTATATTGCCACACTAAACAAATTTTCTATAGTAGATTTATCATGATGAGGAAACTGAGGCTCTGAGCAATTAAATAATTTGCCCAAAGTCATATGTTAGTGGTCAGCAGAGTCTGGAGTGAGTGTCCATCTCCAGCTTCTGGGTTAAAGTCATTTAAGATACCTGCCACCTGCAACCTCAACATCAACCAGCTCTGCAGCTTTTCTTCCATGGACCCTGGAGGATCCTACAACTACTTTGCTTAACAGACTTCATGAAAGCAGAAACTGATTGATGGCTGTGATGATGCAAAATGTTTACTAATGCAGCCTACCGAATTATTTGTTTAAACATATGCATATATACTATAGCTATGCAAATATTTTACTCCTAATAAGTCTTTTTACCCAGATTTCACAGTAAAATTAGGGCTCCATAAAATAGAGTCACTGAATCAGCAAGTAGAGAGATTTCATTTTCAATACAGTATACTTGGCTCTAAATATTTTAATGTTCCTGTCTCCTTACTATATATCAATAAAGGGATCTTTCAATTGAAGTATTTTTCATAGCTTTGTAAATTTATTCAATTAGCCACATAGTGGTCACATGTCCACTTCGTTTTGAATTGTAGAATCCACTGTCCAAGGTGAGACACACTGGACCCTGGTGTGAGCTGCACTGTCAGAAATGTCACTGTAAGATCCCAAAGTATTATTATAAATCATCAGTATGGCAGAATTAAAGGCAGGCCCTCCTAGGAATACCACTGCAACACTGACCTCCACCTTCCCATTCTACCTTACACCACCAGAGAACATCTTTCCAAATCCAGTGTCTTTTACCAGAGACAATCTGATTCCTATAGATTGGGATATTTCTATTTTTAATTCTCCTTAACAAAGACCTCTAAGTCCAGAATCTTCTGCAAAGGCCTGTGAAGTGCTATTCTGATCATCCCTTCATGTTCCTGAGTTGCTCTGGGATAATGTTGTCGGGGGAAGACCCCCAGGGGAACAGCTGATTGGATTCTGGCAAGATGGACCAAACATCTGCTTCAAACAAAAGACATCTGCATATCTCACATTTATTTTTCATAATTTACAGAAGCAACCTGCCAAAATTCAACAAGGGAGAATACACTAGCACATAATTAGCTTAAAGTTTGCTTGCTTTAGAAGTATGAGCATGAAGCCCAGGAGCTCACCTGGGAGGACATCAAGGAATGGCGGAACTGTGGTTTGATTTCTGTGAATCGCTTTAGACCTCATATGCCAGGGCAGAAGACCTAGCCCTGTTAGGCTTGGAAGGGAGAAGTAAACAGGCCAGAGATGACACTAGGAAGTTCTTTTACCCTCATGTCAAATAAAAAGCCTCTACACCAACAGAGTGGTCAAAGGTAATAGCATTTATTAAATAAGATTTGATTAATCAGAAAGATTTTGCTTCAACCACCTAGCACTATAGTCCACAGGTTACGAAATGATGCAATGCTACATGGTTCCTAATTTGAAATGTATAAATGAGACTACAAATGGTAAGAAAATTACGTAGTAAGAAATTACATGTGAGGTGTTGCGTTATTGTTCAAATCATCAGAAAGTCGTTATTCGCCCCCTCCAAAAAAAAAAAACTAGGAAATATATTGGTTCCCTAGATGCTAGTACGTATGGAATATGTGATGAAAACATAAAGAGAACAAGATAATGGACTATATTATCAGTCTTAATGTATCTGGCTAGCATGAATACAACCATTTATTTTCCCCCTATGAACTACATCATCCCAGGTGAAATTCAAACTTTACAAGGTCGTAATTACATGAAATAACTAAAGCTTGTTTAGTTAGAGAATAAAAAGATGGGAGGGGACAGTTCTTTTTGTTTCTAGCGAAAGAATTTCAACTCTATGTCCAGTATTTTTTATTAAAAAGTAGCTACGAGATCCTGTGGGATTTTCCCTGATCTTAACTCCAGAGAGAAAGCATATTTATAGTTAAAGCAAAGATCTGCAAAATATTAGGCACTGTTTTGAAATGTCTGAAACATCAAGCCCCTGGTGGGAGGAGTGCTAGTTTGATTTTGCTGATTGTCTATGATCTTCCAGTCTTAGTCATTGCTTTACAAAAGCAATTGTGTTCCTGATTTACTTGTAGACACAATGCTGACCCTATAAAAATCTCTGCAATACTATCACGGCAGTTCCAAAGGATTTAAAGTCTTAAATTATGTGTACGTTGTAGAAACAACATATGCAATCCAGGCACTACGATCCCAACATGCTGTATAGTCAGATCATTTATCTTCGTGATAATTTCCCCTGCAAATTATTTCTGAAGCACCCCCTAGAAGCAATCTCCAGTGAGGAGTAGCCTGGAACCCAAATGCCCTTTGTGGTTACTGCTCTTGTGGGGAAGTAGCAGGCTCTGGGTAGCTCTGACTCTGGCCAAGATAGACGTATTTTTCTGTGGGCTCTTGACTTTTAAGAAATAAAAATCGGCTTTAGTTACACAGAAGTCATGACACTAAATAGAAAAATAGTGAATTGCTGGATCATAAATAGGTATTTTATAAACAATTTCCCAAAATAAGCCTTTGGTCTTGGTGGGTGATGAGCAACACAAAAATACATTGGTATTATTCCAGGAAGAGCTATCACTGAAAAAAAGAATCAGAAAGATATACATTCTGTGTATACCTGATCCATCCTTACACTGGATACATTATTACATCCCCATGAGTGAGAGTGATCTATATTTGTGTTGCAGACCCATCTCAGCTTGTAGAAGGGATCTAAATTTCTACCTAGGGAAATTATTTTGAGTAGCCAGGATCTACTTGTCTTATCTCTGACAAATTGTCAAGATCATGTATGCCTATCCTTCTCCCCTAGGGTGCCATGGCCAACATATTTTTGAATGTGCCTACGTGTTTAGCATTTGAGTTTAACAACCCACTCATAGCTCTTTGCATAGGACTTTTTAGCTTCTCCACACAAAGAATAAAATCTCCAGTTGGAGCAGATGTGAGATCCAACCTGGTTGAAGCATTCTCTGAATAGTTTCTAGAACATCTTTTTTTTTTTTTTGATTTGTAAAAACCATATGAATCATAGATATGTTTCTCAATTTATTTTTCTAATATGCTTGTGATCAAATTTTGTTCTACACCCAATATCAAACAACATATGTACATCTTGGATAAGACTGTTGGGGTCTGTGAAGGGAAATCCCTACCAGAGCCCCTCATTCTCATATTTTTATTTCATTCCTAATAAGCAAAAGAGACTCCTCTACTTCCTAGCCTCTAAATTTTTCTGAATAATTTTATATCTTTGTTAGAAATATAAAATGCAGCCATAGGCGTCTTTACAAGTCTAAATAAAAGAGCTAATAATAGTATATTTTTATGGCCCACAATTTATCCTGCTGAAAAAGGCAGTTACATTCTTAGAGTTGATTATTGCTTCATCTTAAATTTTCTAATTGTTTTAGGTTTTTCACTTATTTTAGACATTTTCACATTGCCCCCTAGAGTAACTTAAGATGAAAGGTAAATTAAGAGAGGAATTCAACATAAAGAGGATAAATAAACAAAACACAGATTGCAAAGCAGAAATGAAAACAAGGTCTCTGAGACCAATCTGTTAAAGGAATGCTACAAATGTGAAGTGTTTACTATTTTAAAACATTAATCATGTACTCACCCTGTTTATTTAGCTATCAATATTTTTCCTGTAACTCTGACTTGAAAATGTGTAAGCTGTTTAGAATTAGGACTCAGACTGAAGGCAAATTATATTTTGATTATTTATATTGCCTAGCTTGTCTTGAAACTTCAGAGCTGTAGTCTTTTCATTTCAATTTACACCTTTTTAAAAAGTCATTATTATTTTGTATAATGTGACGTCTCAAATAACTTTCATTACCACCCACTACCATATGCCCAAGCCACAGCCATTAAAGATAGGAAGCCCAAGGCCTCCATCAATAGGCCTATTCAGAAGATGGCTGCCATCTTGCTTTTACCTAGAACGCACGCCTCAATCCCAAAACATGGCATTGCAGGATTGGCCTGGTTATCAGAATTAGCAGTCCCAAAGCGCTGAAAGTTTCCAAAGTTCCTGGCAGTATTTTCTAGGCAGAGATGAATTATTTTTAATAAAAACTCACAATTTGGATCTGATAATGAAATAACCACCAAAGTACTATATACTCATCATGAACAGGAGATCCTCATCTGATCTCACAAAACTAAATGTCCTGTGAAGGAGAGAAATAGTTCACATGAGGTTGATTTACCATTTCTACTTTCTACTTGAGAAAGATAGGAAAGAATAGAATTTTCTCCTGAAACAAGGATAGGGAAAAATTCCCCCTCATTAGAGCATCTAAACAATGGCATAGAAAAGATCCCCCCAAATTGTATATTTCTCTTGAAAATTATTATTGCTACTATAAATTTACTCATACAATACTCAAGTGTGCTAGAAAATGGGAGTATCGTTATTTTTTATGGCTGACTTAAAATTCCTCAAGTACTTCCATCCCATTTCTTCTCATTTTAACAGTTTAGCCTCCAGTGAAAGCTGCTCTTTCCCCTTCCATCATTTTCCCTAATTGATGTGGGGGTATAAGGCCTCATGGCAGTTATCACTTTAGCTTTTGGAGTGCTGTCTGCTGCAGGGTCTCACATGGTGCTTGGGTACTGGCTGAATCAATAGGTTTCACATTCAATGTCCTGGGAACACCCAGCCTCTTGTGTTGGCAAGCTAGCCCATCCTTTGCCTGGCACTCTGCTTCAGCCTGTTTTAGGAAGCTCAGAAGACCAGTTCCTACCTCCAACCTTTCTCTCCACAGTCCCTGAGAACCAGTGGAGATGGCTTTATTTCCCCTCTCGGTCAGGCTATGGGGATTTCTTCCTGCTCTATGTCATCATCCTCCCAAGAGTAATATTTGCCTTCTGCCTTTGTCTATGCCATTGAGGGAAGAGTTGCTGTTGGGAAGGGAGAACAAATGAAAGCTTCATGAGTTTCACAGTTTCCAATTTACATCTCTTTAGAGTTATGTGGAGGGCCCACTGGAGACACAGTGGTTCCTAGGTGGTCCCAGTTTCTTCTGTCTGGGTCCTTTACCACCTTCCATCTTTCCATAGTAACGCCAATCTTGCCCTCTGGGTGTCCAATGTCCTCCCAAGATGCTCATCTCATTTAAATTAAACATTTCTGGAAAACCGGCTCATATACCTCATAATCACCTCTCTTGGGGGAGGTACAAAGGACTAACACTTGAGCCAAAGCAATGAATCACCAACGGTGTCATTTTGAGCATTACTGGTTGAAGAAGAGCATAGGGGCAGAAAAGGAGTTTTCTGGATTCCACCGGAATAATATCTTCTGGATGAGATGGCCTCCTGGGCTTTCCCTATTTATATGTTCAACCAGAGACATATTCATATGCACATGGGTTGCATCCACATGGACACACACAGACACTTTACATTGAAATATCAAGACATGTCAGCATAAGATTAATAACCGTAAGAGGACTTTGAAAACTAATAAATATTCTGTAAATATTTAGTGCTAATATGTGTCCACTTAGTTGACACAGACCTCCTTAAATAAAGTAATAATAAAGAATTACAGAAAAAATAAATAATTACAGAAGTGACATAAACTAGCCCAAGCATATCTCAAATAACTCTGTTGCTTCCAGACTCACCTAAAGAGCCAGGCTTTAGCAAGGTGTTTTTATCCAGTGAGCGAAATGGCCACAGGCATCTTGCTATGACCAGTCATTAAAAGCAATGTCAATTGTCCTTTTCATAAAATATTTAATTTCGTGCAAACCTAAATATGTTAACAAAAGCTGAGTCTTCTATGTTTTGTTTTTGTTTTACATTCATAGGCTATGGGAGTCCTGAATTAGCAATTTTTTTTAGTTACTAAAACAAAAATAATTTTTAGCATTTCTGATACTCAACAATTCTTAAAGAATATGTGGTGTTTATTTTTATTTCACAGTTTCCCTGGAATTTCTGACAAGAGACAGCTTTTACAGGATTTGGTGGATGTGCCTCTCCTTGGCTTGGCAGCTCTGTTGATATCTCGCATGACAACATTTTGAGGTTTTGAGGAAGGAATCTAGATTTGTGTGGGTGTATCTTGATGAGCTTCGCATTGGGATGTGTTCAGACAAACTTCAATGACATTTCATTCAATTTCTTACTTCCTGGAAGGATAAACTATCTTTCACAATTCAATTTGAAACTTTAGTCAAATTTCTTGCCTTCATTGCCAAAATTGTCACGAATACCCATGAGAGAGTGCTGACAACCACGTTGTTCTAAAGTGAAAAAGTCTCCAGCCTCGAGTTTTGGTTGGCCTTACTAATAGATTTTTCTCCTTTAGGAAGGATCATTGTCACATCACTAATCTTATTTCCCTCCTTTACAGCCCAAAGCTTGCCTTTGTGTTATGTCTCCAGCATTCCACAGGGTGACTGCACGTCTTGATGCGTAAGCATACTACCATGTTTTTGGTTCATCTGTGCCCATGCTTTCAAGGCCCTCCTCAGGCAATAGGGGATCTAAACCTCACATAACTCACATAAAGAAAAATGCAAATGTGAGAACCCACCTCTCACAGTAAATAGCAGCATCCTCTTCCAAGGAAGGCTGTTTGCTTACTGCTAAAGAAATAGTTTGTATTTTCTTGAATTTCAAATTAAAATCTTATATGATAATAATAGCTGCTCTGAGAAACCTATGAGTGTTTCATTCCACTGTTTTGTATCTTAAATGATCTCCAAATTTCAATAATTCTCTGATGTTATATTTTATTATTTATTTTAGCAATTTTTAAGTTTTAAAATAAATGAATCCTAAAATAAATTTGTTTAAAAATTTTTAATTGTATTATTTATTTATTTATTTATTTATTTATTTATTATTTGAGGGCATTCTCCATATTTGAATAAATGTAGCCTCAGAGAAGTAAAGGAATTGGTCCAAGGTCATGCAACCAGCAATGGTACAGTGTAGGATTGCAAATCCAGAATTTCTGAGTCCCTGCCCAGTGTGCAGTTTTTTTGTTTAACAACTTGGAGTACCACCTTCTATCCTCACAGCCCACCTTGTACCCTAGCCACAGCAGTGGCAGCCAGTCTTGCACAGGCAGAGTCTCCAGTGCCTCCTGCACCCACATGCAACAGAGAGGTCCTCTGACGCAGTGACAGCGTCCTGGCATTCGCACATAGGAAGCCGCAAGTGTCGGGAGTTCATTCTCTCACCACAAGAAGCTGATAGATAAAGGCTTTCTCCTCCCATTCTCTGGGACAATTCTAGAATCTGACAACTCCTTAGAAAGTGCCAGTGGGACCTAGCTCATTACCCACATCAACAGCCTGCTCAAATAGGCACCCTTGAGTTGTTTCTGTCTTGCAGTCTCATCACTTATTCCCTAGAATAACTTCTAAAAAAGACAAAGTCGGAGATCCAAGATGGCCGATTAGGAGCAGCTGAGGATTGCAGCTCCCAGTGAAAGTGTGGAGGGTGAGTGGACACCACATTCCCAGACGGATTTTTATTGCCCAC
>PVKV010026138.1:0-28490 GCA_004027835.1 Alouatta palliata | reverse complement strand
GATCGAGACCATCCTGGTCAACATGGTGAAACCCCGTCTCTACTAAAAATACAAAAATTAGCTGGGCATGGTGGCACGTGCCTGTAGTCCCAGCTACTCGGGAGGCTGAGGCAAGAGAATTGCTTGAACCCAGGAGGCGGAGGTTGCGGTGAGCCGAGATTGCGCCATTGCACTCCAGCCTGGGCAACAAGAGCGAAACAAAGTTAAACATGTGATAGATTCACACATATGCAGTGGCTGGCACTGAACGCAACAGGCTATATACCTCTCAAATGTATTTGCCGTTTGCATTTAGCAAAGTTTGCCCCCTCAGCAGAAGACGAAAGAGAGCTTTCCATATCATTAACAAATTTCTTTGCCTCATCTCAATTTACTCCATAACTACAATAAAATAATAAGCACATTTATTGCGCTTGCAGTCTACAATCAATTTTATCTTAACTTTCTTAATCTTGGCAAATTTCCTGTGAGGAAGCTATTCACTAGCACAGATGAGGAAACGGGGAAAAACATGACGAAGGTCAGGGCTCTGATCAAGGTTAAATTACTTCACATTCACGGAATATGGAAGAGTTGAAATTAGACCCAGTTATTAAAATCCCAAGCCCCTGGCTTCTCCTGATTTTAAGTAATTCCCTCAAATGTGGTTTGTAGGCAGACATTTATACAAGCAAAGAAGTCGCATTAGCCCTCAGTGAAATGGGAAAAAAGTAACATAATTTTGCCACATATTTTTAGCTATGTTCTGCCTTTTTTAGGGTGAAAATATCCATTTTGCTGAAGATTGTACAAATAATAGATACTAGCTCTTATTTATAAATTTTAGTTTTTTTCTTAATTGTTTGTAACATCTGCACAGAGTAAAATTAAAAGAAGAGAAATCTAGAAAGGCCCTGTCGGAAAGGTTTTAGAATTTTTCCAGTTAGTCAAATTTCACAGTACTAGAGTCTTTTTTCCTATCGTCATATATGTCGAAAAATTAATTTCAACCGCAGAGGCCTCAGTTCTGCTCCTAGTTCTCCCACTGATCGGTAAGTAGCACGAGGCAGGTCACCCTCCCTCTATGGGCATCAATTTCCTTGTTAACAAAGAGATCAGTTTAGGTAAATTCCTTAGAGGTCTGTGATTCCATAAATTTCTGAATCTGTTTGCTCGTTTCCCAGACCTACAGTACCCAGAATTGGCCAGAAGATGGCAGCAGAGTTCTACTTTAGCCAGATTGTGCGCCGAACAGGTGAGCCGGCCGCCTAGAGCCCTGTGCTCAAAGATTAAATGTGGAAGGTTATATTGCAATTACCATAAGAAAGAAAGAAACATTCACGTGTTAGCTGCCTCTAACATGCTGTGTGAAGAAACACAGCTACATTTACAGAGAGGAAGGTCTCTGTCTTTTAATTTAAAAGAGGACTACATGATTGTGAATTCCTAGAAATAGAAGCTTAAGGTCCCTTTTAAAGATGGAACTACTGAACGCCCAATGCCTCCCTGCTAGGAAATGGCAGAGCGCAGACTTAAAAATAGGTCTTCTGACTCCCAGGCCAATGTCCTACACTTAACATGTTGCAAAGCTGTCTCAGAAAACAGATTTGCTTTGACATCTAGAAGAGGCTCTCAAGGAACTCTCCAGTGGCCAGCACCAAGCACAACAGGCCACATACATGTCAAATGTATTTGCCATTTGCATTTATCAGAAGTCTCCTCCTCAGCAGAAGATGAAAGAGCGTGGACCCTGGACCAGCGTTCACCAAGGACACCAGTTTCCACGACCCACTCATGAGAGTAGGAAAGTGCTGACACAGAAATTCAAACAGCCCCCTTTTGCATGAGTATACAAGAGACAGAGGTTCTATAACTAAAGAGTGGATTCCCTGTCTGATGCTCTCAATGACAATCTTTTCTGAAAAATGGAAAAATGAGTAGCATTCCTGTATATCCTTCACCTAGCTTAATGTTAACAGCTTACACAATCTCAGTACAATTATCCAAACCAGCAAATTCACGTTGGTACCATATTAACTAAACTATAGGCCTTATTCAGTTTATCAGATTTCCCACTCATGTCTGTTTGCTATTTCAGAATCCTATCCGGGATCCAAATTGCATTGTGTTGTTATTTCTCCTTAACCTCCTCCAGCGTGTCACATATAACAGTTTTTTAGTCTTTCCTTGTCTTTCATAATCTTGACACTTCTGTAGTATATTGATGGGTTATTTTGTAGACTGTCTCACAATTTAAGGCTGTCTGCTGTTTCCACATGATTAGATTGAGGCTAATTATTTTTTTTTGAAAGGATGCCCCAAAAAATCATTCCATGTCCTTCTCAGGCATCATAGCAAGGAGCTGATGTCAATATGTCTACTACTAGTGATGGTAACTTTGATCACTTGGTTTAGGTGACACCTTTCTTCTCTGGAAAGTTACTGTCTTTTCACCTGGAGCTAATGCATATCTCGAGGAAGAGACTCTGAGCCCAAACAAATATCTATTCTTCTCAAAAATTTCCCTCCTGATTTTAGCATCAATCAGGCACCTTACCTGTAGTCACTATTAATGTGGGGTTTGCCAAATACTGATTTTTCTATTTCCCTTTCTCCTTCTACATTTATTAATAAAAATTTTTCAGCAAAGACTGGTCCCTTCTCCCCCATTCATTTATTTATTTGTTATTTATTTATACCAGTATAGATTCATGGATATTTCTTTTATCCCATGGATTAAAATCTAATACTACCATTATGTTCATACTTAAATTGTTCCAAATTTGGAAATCAAGAGCCTTTAGGTAGGCTCCTGTGTTCTGTTGACAAGTCCTCTTTCCTGTCTAAGCACTTCCTTATTTTTTAGTATCACAAGATGCTCCAGGCTCATCTGGCTTTTACCTTCCCCAGCCCTGGAATCAAGCACTTCTCTAAGATGTCCTGTCTCTTTTTATTAAAGAATGCAAGTTAGAAATGAAACTGTGAAACTCCGTCTCTACTAAAAATACAAAACTGAGCCGGGCCAGGTGGTGGGTACCTGTAATCCCAGCTTCTCAGGAGGCTGAGACAGGAGAATGGCTTGAACCCAGGAGGCGGAAGTTGCAATGAGCTGAGACCATGCCATTGCACTCTAGCCAGTGTGACAGAGCAGGACTCCATCTCAAAAAAAAAAAAAAAGAAATGAAACTAAGATCTGGTTGCTAAGCGTGTTCATTATAAATGGAGTGCCTCTGTTTCTAGACCTTCCCAGCCAGTAGATTTAGAAAATAAATGTACACTCACTAACATCTGCATATACATACCTGTATTTCTCTCTGTATACTACAAATTTCTACTGATACCTGTAAATCCAATCAAATACCATAGGGTTCACGATAGCATGCCTTCTTTGTTACTTTTTCTCAAAAGATGAGAAACCTGGCTCCCGGAGGATGATCAATAGCAGAGCATGTCCTTCATAATAACCTACTCAGCCAAAACGAAAGTGTGTATGTTTACCAAACTATGCAGAATTGTGTAAGATTTAAATTAGGCTAAGTGAAATTAAGTAATTATATGTTTGATGCCCCAGAGAATCTGTTCTGTGCTATTTACCCAAGGTCTATAAAGGAATGTGTGTACTAACCATCCCCACAACGTTTGTAGTTGTGGGAACTGAAGACAATCTAGGTGTCCAGCACTGGGGCAATGGAAAAATGAAAGGTAATGGATACAAAAAGTGGGCACTGTGAAATAAACCGAACCTGGATAGACTTCAAAAACAGTGTTGAGGCTGGGCGCGGTGGCTCACACCTGTAATCCCAGCACTCTGGGAGGCTGAGGCAGGTGGGAATCACGAGGTCAGGAGATTGAGACCATCCTGGCCAACATGATGAAACCCAGTCTCTACTAAAAATACAAAAAATTAGCTGGGTGTAGTGGTGTGTGCCTATAATCCCAGCTACTTGGGAGGCTGAGACAGGAGAACAGCTTGAACCAGGGAGTTGGATGTTGCAGTGAGCCAAGATCACGCCACTGCACTCCAGCCTGGTGACAAAGGGAAACACCATCTCAAAAACAAACAAACAAAAAAACTGTTGAATGAAAAGTCAGGAGATAAATAATAACACTTATGTAAATTTAAAACACACGCCTACATAAAAATGATGTTTTACAAAGATGTGTGTGTATATTTGGCACATATCAGATCCTGCATATCATGGTGGGAAGCAGAATGGAACTGCATATAAAGGGAAAGAGTAAGACAAAATAAGAGAAATGCATTTTCACTGAACCAAGATAATTATGTGTGATACACTGGAAAGTGTAACTAATTCCACTGTCCTCCCTTGAGGAAAAAATCAAACTAGGCAATATATAAGAAGGCAATGAAATAATCAAAGGCCAATAATAAGATAAGTCTTTAACTTAAAAATAAAATTTTTACTTATATTAAATTTATTGTCATTCAAGGCCTCCAGAAGCTAAAAGGTAAGAGGTTTTTTAAAATTCAGCACTTGAAGATATTTTAATTCAAAATGGCACGTGAGAACAGGATAAACGCATTACAATGCTTTGAAAATCCAACATTGGATTTTTAAATATATTGTTTTGGTAATGGATCTTTTTTTTTTTTTTTTTTTTTTGAGATAGTCTAACTCTGTCTGCCCAGGCTGGAGTGCAATGGTGCAATCTCGGCTCACTGCAACCTCCACCTCCCAGGTTCAAGAGATTCTCCTGCCTCAGCCTCCCGAATAGCTGAGATTACAGGTGACCGCCACCATGCCTGGCTAATTTTTGTACTTATAGTAGAGATAGGGTTTCACCATGTTGGCCAGGCTGGTCTCGAACTCCTGACCTCAGGCAATCCTCCCGCCTCAGCATCCCAAAGTTTTGGGATTACAGGCATGAACCACCGTACCCTGTCTAGTAATGGAGCTTTATAACTATCATAAAATTCATCATTATCAGAGTACATTGGTTATTCCTTGGGCTTTTTCTTCTACAAGGGAAAACTAATCTCTTCATTCTCCATGTTCATTTCATGCCAGCCACTATAGCCCTTTCTCCATCTTCTGGACAACTGAAGCCTGGCCTCCTTGGGCGTGTGCTGCAGCTGACCCTTCTGTCTGCACAGTTCTTCCTCCACAGTATCACATGTCCGGCTTCTCCTCAAATGGCCCTTCCCCAATTCTGCCTGACTGCATATCGAAGTGACCTCTCCTCCATCCTTTATTATCCCCAGTGCAGTTTTATTTCAGTGGCTGTTTCATTTAAAGAATTTTACTTTACAGGACGATTGTCACTCTCTCCCCACGAGACTGTGTGGCTCTTCAAGGCCTATTCACTGTAACGGTGCCAGTACTAGGAATGGTGCCAGGCAAAGATTGGATGCTCCATACATGTCATGCTCAGGTTGCAGACATGTACTTCTTGGGAATGTTTCATTCAGATGCAGTTTTCAGCCCTGGGGTAGAGCTTTCTCTGAGTCTCTACCTCTCTTCTTAGCTTTAGGAGCCAAGCAGTGATATAACTGGTACATAGGACACTAGAAAATATTACTTTTTAACATGTCTCTCCTCTACGCAACAAAATTGTTTTTAATCATCATCATCATAATTTGCAAACAAGGAAAACTTTATTTTATTGAATTCAATATATAATGAGGCCAGCAGTAAAATAAAAATAATATGAGAAGAAATAAAATAATTATATTTACATACTTTTTAGAAAAGGGAAAAAACGTATACCATGGTTCAAATTTTATTTCACTGATTTAAATGTTAGGCACAAGAGCTCTTCAAGCGGTCATAGAATTGAAGTAACTCAAATTACTTCTTCATCTTCACAAGCTCTGTTATTACTGTTGATTTAAAATCTACTATTTAAAATCAGGAATTGGTAGATATAAGCTGCTCTTAAAGTGAGCTGGGATATTCTGAGCCATTGCTAATTTATGCACAAAACGAACATGTGTAGCTGCGTTTGCATGTACTGAGAACTGACTGTGTAACTGGGAAGTCTCTAAATTAGCTTTCATATAGATAGAATACAGTGTGTTCAAAGATACATGATTCTAAAATGTGAGAATTTCAAGCTTACATATTTATTCGTAAAACTCAACGGGAAGCAACTGCAGCAGAAGGTTTTTAAGGGGAAGAGTATGTATCACCGACACTGTTTGTTATCACTGACACTGTTTAGAAGTACCTGCACATGCCGATAAAAAAAGCATACAGATCGTATTTCACATTACTAATATTTTTAAATCTGTAGATACCACCTCCGCTTACTGTCCGTATTGGGTCGGGCCTCTCCAGTCTTCCCGTCCTGTGACACCGCTGTGTACGTTCAGATACTTGGAATGAAACTTAACATTTCCTTTCCTAACACTTTCACTTTCACATGGTACCTGGATGCCAATCCACTGTCACCTGGCTTTTTCTCCCTCTGATTTCCATCCTCTGCCAGAGTCCAAAGGTCTCCCAAAGCCCACATTCCCAGGCCTCCAAAGTAAAAGTTTAAAGCCTCACAACCCCCTAGAAATTCCCCAAAGGCTAATAACCTAAAACTCACAAAAAGCATCCAGCTATTCCACAGAGGAATGAGGAGGAGGAAGGGAGAGTCATTAACACTCTACTCCAGGAAGAGGGATGTCTCATTTTCTCTAATTCTCTTGCTCTCCCTGCTTGGCTTCTCAGCCCCATCTCCTCACCTCTTCCCGCTACATACCCTTCGTTCCTACCGGGAGTGTTATAAACCAAAAAGAAAAAAGAAAAAGAAAAAGCCTGTGTCTCGGATTTCAGGTTCGTACTTGCTATTCTCATTACTTGGTATTGAGAAGTATAAATGTAATTTCTACCTAAATAATTCCTATCCATTATTTAAAATTCTGTTCAAATATCGCCTCTTCTGAAAATTCTCTCCCTATGTCCCCCTGTCTCCTTCATGGCAGGTTCCAGAAAGATTTAGTCATTTTCTCTTTTATGCTGTTTCTGTACTTGAAAAAAACCTGTACAATTTACATGTTTTACTCTACTCACTGTGATTTCTTACAGTGCAGAGCCTATGAGTTTACTTATCTTTGTAATTCTAACTCTTAGGGTGTGTTCAGTTTATGGAAAAATGTTTGATTGAAACAGGAAATTAAAGATACAAGGTATGTTTTGGAGCCAATTGTAACTTAAAAATTCTCAGCCACACCTCACCCCTCAAGCCACAGAGGTTTGACATAACCTTCGGAATGGCTGACACACTGATTTCTTTGTGCTTTCACTAATTTATTCCCATGTCTACTTCCAACAAGTTTTCTAGACCAGGTGACATTACTTGCCATCCCTTATCACGAGTTGATGATTATTATGGGATAACTTAAGGCATAGTGGTCATCAAAGGCTGTGTACATGGCTAGTGAATCCAGGAAATGAAATATAAAAACATTAGGTAGCTGACTACACTCTACCTAATTTCTAAAGAAATCTCATGGTAATGAGTTTTCTTTAGAAATTAGGTAGAGTGTAATATTTCATTTCCCAAACACATAACAAATGAATTAATGAAAATTAAATATTGCTTTGTTAGTATAGTGTTTTGGGTTATTCTCCTAAATCATGTTTCCTCTCTAAAACAGGATTATACATCTCTATTTATTGTCAAATGACTTGTCATACATTCTGTGGGAAAGGACCACATTCTCACCTCACTGATTCTGTGCTTGGCCATCACGTGATGTGCACTGGCCATGTGACCAAAAGAACTGCGAGGAGACATTTGCCATGATTAAATGAAAGCGTTTAATGAAACTGCGTGGTTTGGCTGAAGCTTTTCTGTCCTTGCCCTTCACCATGAGAATATCACCTCTCCAGGCAGGGGTTGTTGCCTTTTCAATATGAGTTCCACAATGCAAAGAAACGTAGAGCAGAGCTACACTGACCCAGACTTATGCCCTGCAGCACTCATGGTATATGAGCATGAATTAAATATTTATTGTAAGCCACTCAGCTTTACAGTTGGTCTTTATACAGAACATAAAAGAAAACCTTATGCAGAGGGCAAATTATCGAAGACTGATTTTTTAAATGTAAAGATAAGAATGATATCTTTACATTTACATGATATTGCCTTTTTATAACTTGGCACATTCAAAAGTACTAAATAAATATTTTGAATTAATATAACTGCAATCAAGTAAAACAGGTTGTGCTGAACGATGTAGAAATTAAAAGTTAAAAAATTAGTTCCCCTTGGTGCATTAGACATCTGTTGTTTTTGTCAATTCAGAATTTCTTCCTCTACTCCCAGTAACAACACAAGTAATTCTTCTAAGGCTT
The DNA here is from genome assembly GCA_004027835.1 of Alouatta palliata. Lineage (NCBI taxonomy): Eukaryota > Metazoa > Chordata > Mammalia > Primates > Atelidae > Alouatta > Alouatta palliata. The sequence continues at coordinate 20,202 of PVKV010026138.1, read as the reverse complement.
TTAATTATAGGACGCTGGTTTCCCAGACCACAAGTTTAGGCACATAACCCAGGTTTGGTCAATTATAGCACCTCATTTTCTCAGTCACAGTGATTGGTGCTTGGATAGGAACATGATAGAGCCCTTCCTTGAATTTCTATACACTGAAGTGGTTGGAGAAAACTCCCACCTTTTTTGATGGGTTCACAGTTGTAGTAAAATACAGTCATACCCAAAAGGTATAAAGAAAAAGGGAGGCCAGGCTTTTTGTTTATGTGGCTCACATCTGTAATCTAAACACTTTGGGAAGCCAAGGCTGGGGGATCACCTGAGGTCAGGAGTTCGACACCAGCCTGGCCAACATGGTAAAACCCTGTGTCTACCAAAAATACAAAATTAGCCAGGCATGGTGGTGTGTCCCTGTAGTTACCGCGATTTGAGAGGCTGAGGCAGGAGAATTCCTTGTACCCAGGAGAAGGAGGTTGCAGTGAGCCAAGATGGTACCACTGCACTCCAGCCTAAGCAACAAGAGGGAAACTCATTTCAAAGAAAAGAAAAGAAAAGAAAAGAAAAGAAAAGAAAAGAAAAGAAAAGAAAAGAAAAGAAAAGAGAAGAGAAAAGAAAAGAAAGAAGAAAAGAAAAGAAAAGAAAAGAAAAGAAAGAAAAAGGAAAGAAAAATAGAACAAAGTCAACAAAGAAAGTAGCAGAACTGAGAGAATGTTTTGAAGGCTCTTGAGTCTTTTGCCCAGTCCTTGAAATCCCATATCTACCTAATTAATGTAGCTCTTTTTTCTGTGACCAATCCTGGTACTAAAAATTCCCTCTTTGCCTAAGTAAATTAAAATTGAGTTTCTGTATCTCAAATACTATTGAATGTAACTTGAATTAAAGTAGGTTTCAACCATTGGTTTATAAGTCAAAACAGAGCAAAACATTAAATGGATCCATTTCAACAAGTTGGGTTGTAAAGAGTGATGCTCTTGGGAGCATGCGAGGGAACTCTAATCAGTAGTCCACTCTACCTAAATAATTTCTATCCACTATTCAAAATTCTGTTCAAGTATCACCTATTCTGAGAAGTCTCTCCCTATGTCCCCCTCTAGCTCTAAATTAGTAAGGATTAAGGATAGGTTGTTCCTGAGCCTTTCCAGAGCTTCCACCCACATCCAGAGAAGACCTTTCCCCCATAATCTACAAACTGAATGACTGAGACACAGAGAAGTGATTTACATACAAAACATACACCTAGTGTAGGTGCCAGTGAAGGGCATGGGGGCACGAAGCACATGGTTGCAAGCTTTAGAGGACTGGAAATACCAGCTTATTCCAAGAACTATATTTCCAGAAATACTGAAATAAACATAGAAAATACAAGGAAAGCACAAATTCAAAGATGTTTCTACCCACTGATGGGAAAGTTGTAAAGCTAAACCAAACAGAAAAAGCCAGAGTGCTTTAAGCGATTATAGATTCCAGTATTTCAGGAGAGGCCCAGGTTTTCCAGACCAGATCTTCTCATATCATAATTTTTAAATGACAAAGAAATGAAAAAATTACAAATCACTGCAGAAGTTGTTCTTGTGAGAGGGAAATTCACAGGGACTGAACACAACTTGTGTGTGTCTGAAATACGATTCTGACTTAACAGCCAGAAAACATTGTTCCAGAAGTCTACTAATTAAAGCCTAAAATCATTAAACATAGATAGGATGGATAGATAGATAATAGATAGATAGATAATAGACATACAGTTAGAATCTTTCTGAAAAATAGCCTAGCTCATTCAGCAAATATGTTACAGCCTATGAACTCCCTAAACCATCATCAAACAGCATAAAATAGAATAACTTGATCCCCAAGAGAGCCTGCAGCTCAAGGTGAGTTGACACCTGAAAGACATTCCATACATGGCCTAAGCACTGGCTTCAGAGATCACATGTGAGCTCTATATTTAAAGGGGAGAAGAACATACAAATAAAGATAGCTACATTCTTGAAACTTTTTTCTGCATCCATTTACCTAAATGATTCTGTACAGTGACTACCAATTATTTCTCACCTATGAGGAAAATACTGTTATTTTTGTTTACAGCTGAAAAATAAAATGGAGCTCAGAGGTCTCTAACAAATTGGAAAAATTGTTGTGGTAATTTATCACATTACCACAACATATGGAATGTACTACTACTAGCCTTGGGTTCCTATCTACAGGGAGCAGGTAGGAACCCAAGGCTAGTAGTAGTACTTTCCATATGTTGTGGTAAAATGATGAGTAATTCATCAGGAGTAATGTAGAGTGGTGGTGAGAGTCAGGCTTTTCTCCAATGCTATTGATCAAGCCATTCATCAAATACTGAATATGATAAATATTTGATGAATGGCTTGATCAATAGCATTAAGTCTAACAGCCTCACAGCCATCTGTAATAGCCCCCTATTTATTTTGTTGGTATTAATTCCCATTGTGACCTTTCATGGCATTACCTCCACAAATGCCACATAATGCAAAATTGCAGGAAAGAAGCTCAAAGTTTGGGATCTGAGGACGATGAAGTAAAGTGACTTCCCCGAAGTCAGACACTGAGGACCAGAGAAGTGACTGGCAATCTAGTTTTGGTGGAATAAAGGTTGTGTGGAGGAGACTAGTGGGCGTAAAGAAAGACTGATGATAGCCAAATTGCAAATGAGCTTGAATGATCGTTACTCTGAAGGCAATAGCGAGCCATGGAGTGGCTCCCAAATGGAGGAGTAACATGATTGTAGCCACATACAAGCAAGTATCTGATAAATGCTTTCAGAGGATGAAGTTGATATCAGACCAGATCCCAAAAGAATATGGCATTCTTCAGTTAGGATACTCTGAGGAGGATTTATTTACAAAAGAAGTAATTACAGAGGTAAGAACGAGGTGTAAAGAAACTACAGGGAGCAGGTAGGAACCCAAGACTAGTAGCAGCAGAGCTATACTAGCTAAATGGAACAAGAAGAGAGAGGGGCTACCCAAACCCAGGGGAGAAAGCTGTATAGTCCAAACTACCCAGAAAGGAGCAGTGACATTCTGCCACAGCCAGCCAGAGGTCGCTTCACAGGGAATAAACTAGAAGAATAAAGACTGACTTTGCTTTCTCTATTCACTCTATTTCCTGCCAGCGCTTCCCACTGGACAAATCCAACAAGCAGCCGTAGTATACTGAAGCCGCTCAAAGAATTCACATAAAGGAGCTCCCCAGGAAGAAAGCAGAGGCAGGAGAGTGGAGGGGATCTGGAGACCCAAACCAAAGATATCTGGCTCAAAGTCTTCCAAATAATGAGAAGAATTCTATTGCAGTATAGTTTACAGATAACTTTTAGTTTCCTGTATTAAGATAAATGAAGAGTGAGTAGAAACAATAGTAGGATAGATGAAATTGTTACTGGTATATAAGATACTGTATTCCCAATTATTGTATAAGATAACCATATTTCCTAAACCTCCTTTATCTTTCAACTAGTGTTCTAAATAGCCCCACAAAACCAGGACTATGAGATGCTAACATTTCACTTGGCACAATCACCTTTAAGTAACTTCCTTCAGTTCTTCTCTAAATGGTATTTATTTAATTGGTCTTCAGAATTAAGTTACTGTTTCAGTGTAACTGTTGACTTGCATAAACTCAAAAGAAATACTTTCTCATATTCCAGTAGGCATAAAACATACTATTGCTGTTGTCTTGACGTTATATTATATATTTTAATTCCCAGTACAAGTTTTCTCTGCTTAGAATTTGCTCAGTCCACTTTTCCACAGAACAGACATCACTAAAGCAAAATAATTTTCTGCTTGTACATATTGATCAAAATATGGAAGCCTAAAAGAGGCATGCTGTTTGAAAAACACTGTGAAATATCATGCAGATGTGTGTTCTTATCTAAAGCCAAATTCTTCCCTTCTTTTAGTTCCTCTTTTTCTGGATACAGGAAATATATTCCCTTTTGAAGAGGCAATATGCCTGGGCCTCCCTCTTTCTCCTCACCAGTGTCTGAAAGGAATTATTCCACTTCCAAGTCTCTTTCAAGGCCACAGAAGACTATATCAGTGCTGTCTATGTTTAGAGTCTAACAGCATCATCCTTTCAGAAGGCAGTATAGCAGCTATCTCAAGAGATAGAGCAGTAGGATGGGTCCCCACGCAGATGCCCTCCTGTCCAAAGTCTCAGGCTCCATCTGTGTCAGGTATCATTGAAATATATCACCCAATGAAAGTTACATGAAGTCTTAGTGACATAGATTTAGTCAGCTTCTTTCTTTCAGATGTCCTACCCAAAAAACCTGGGAGACCTTAAGTGTTACCTATTTTCTCTTTCACCAAACAAAATGATAAATGAACTAAAAAAAGTCTACGGACTTTCCTATCTTCCTCAGCAAACTAAAATAAAGAGAGATTCCTTGCTCCTGAATGGTGGGTGTGAGTAAGAGTGGGAGAAAAATAGTAGAATAGATTAGATTAGTCTGGTTAAACAAAATCCTGTTTTACACTCTACTGACAAGGCTACCCGGTTCATTTGGTCTGTTTTAACTGAGGGCCTTCACTGTGCCCAGTTTCTGGAGTTTGCACAATTTAAGATACATTTCCCATCCCACAGTATATTAAGAAAAAAGATGATTTATAAAATTATTAGAGTGACATGAGCTAGGTTAAAGAATAAAATTATGGGTGGTGATGGCCCTATAAATACTGCAGAGCATATATAATCAGGAATATAAGGGTTTGTGGCACAGATCCGAACCAGCCTGGGTTTGAAAGACAGAATTGGGATTGGGAAAGAGAAGAAAGAAGGATTTGGTGGGGAATGCCGTGCAAATGATAAAAAGATAATAGCAGAGAGGACATCAGTGCTCTGGGAATATTTGGCTGGCACCAACATGTAGAATTATTTTTGTGGGGTGGAGACAAAGGAAGCAAATCACAGAATCTAATGATAACTGAAATAATCTCAGTGCTAAGCACTGATAATCATAGAGACAGAATAAAAAGGAAAAAGTAATCACAAAACTTTGCAAAGAAACCTTACCATTCTTCTCACCCTTGCCAACAAAATTATTTTTCTCCCACAATGTCAGGACTATGAGATTCTCACATTTTACTTGGCACAATCACCTTTAAGTAACAACATTAATTTCCTTCACTTCTTCTCTAAATACAAGATATTGAATTTCAGTATGAGAGCCCATAGCTAATTCTAGGAAGTCACTCATTGTAGAAATGGCATATAATTGCTCTGCAGGCCAGTGGGAAGAGGATATGTTTATTACTAGACAAGATAGTCCTCTTTCCAAGAGGAATCTAAGACAAATGCTGCTGCCATGTATACAAACAATAAAAGAACAAAGGTATTTTACAAATAAAGTTGTCCATTGAGTAGAGTCATTGCTAAATGCAGAAAGCATGTATCTCACTATGGGGTAAACACTGAGACTTCTTTCAACTCTCCCTACACTGATGCAATGTAAAAAGTTTCTGTCCGAAGTCCCACTCACCAGCAATATGGGACACAGCAAAAGTCACTTACAGTCTTATGCCATACATGATGTATTCTACATTAAAAATAAAATGATAAGTCATTATGCTGTGAAACTTAGAATGGAATCCAAGCCGGCTTAACTGCATTATCTTGTGACATTCACCCATTACTATTGATTGATCAAAGTGTTTTCTTTGTCTGCATGCTGAGCTAACACAGATTAATTACTCCAGGATCCATTTAAAATTAAATCAAAGAAGGCTACATAATAATTGGCCAGACACAACAGGGAGGCAGGGAAAGGAGTAGCACTGGTTAATGTCCTGTATGCGTAATTTATTTTTCTAAAAGAGCATGCTGAATGTAACCTCCCCTCAAAATGAAGTAACTATAATGTCGACAGATGACATCTTTTATTTGTTGTACGCCTTGTTTAGAACACTGTATGTAAGAGAAATTTCACTTCTAAGCCCTCTAGGGCTTGCTGAGGAATGACTTATCAGCGTTCTTCAAAATGCATTTCATACAAAGGTATGTTGATATAAAATTTTTAAAGAAACGCTTTAAAAATGAAAAAAGCATAAAAGGCTTGGTTTAAAAAATGCATTCATCTTATCTGAGAAAAAAAAAATTCATTTATCCTGATGTATACTGGACCCTAGTTTTTCTTTTCAGATTCCACTGAGTAGCCGTCATTTCTTTTGATAAGATTTACCACTATCTCCAACTAGTGGTAGGTCCTAATTAATCCACATCTATAAAGGTAATCCTATGCATCTTGTTTGTTTAAGATAAACTAGGTCTACACCAATCAATTAATAATAATTCTCTGGCCGTGGAGATTTTGTGAATTTTGTTCAGTGGTATCTACACTAGCCCTCTGAGTAGTCTAAGTTTGCTTCAGGCAGTCTTCTGTCTGTGAACACAAAAGGAACCACTCTAAGAATGAAGCCAGCAACACTGTAAATGGCAAAGCGAAAACTGAAGAAAAATCAAGTTCTTGACGAAAGAGTTGTACCACTTGACCAGCCCACCCTGGAGTTGGGTCTATGTCTGGATTTTCCAGTAAAATGAATCAAGTTATCATCTGGTGTTTAAGCCAGGCTGAGTCATATTTTCTGTACATTCTGCTCAAAAGTATTCTTACTGCTACACAATGTATGTTGTTCAATTTTTCACAGAGCCTATAGTCAGAGAATAATAAATTGAATCTTAAAGACTGCTGGGTGTGCAAGAATATTTTTATTTGTCTAAATATGAAAAAGTAAAGGCAATATGAAGAAGGTAGGGTGATTTTTAGGAGTTGTAAGTAATAGTGGCTCCTGGGTCCAATATTTGCTACTATGTCATTATCATAAGTAATCTTATCACTGCTGAGAACGGTAAGAACACTGCACCTCATTATTGGGATCACTATGAGTTTCCAAATTTGAGTTCTGAACTTCAATCATAGAAGAGATTGCAACCTTAGTGTTTTAGAGTCTGAAAGAACTAAGCAAAATGTGTATGAGAAAAGTAACATATATAAACATATTCATATATTATTTAAGATTATTTTATTAAATGATAATCCAAGCTTTTACTGGAAAACTAAGAAGTCAACCGAGAAGAGAACAGGTACCATGGTAAAGAAAAACAGCATGAGCCAGGCACGGAGGCTCACACTGGTAATCCTAGCACTTTAGGAGGCTGAGGCAGGTGGATCACCTGAGGTCAGGAGTTCGAGACCAGCCTGACCAACATGGAGAAAACCTGTTACTAATAAAAATTCAAAAATTAGCTGGGCGTGATGGTGCATGCTTGTAATTCCAGTTACTCGGGAGGCTGAGGCATAAAAATGACTTGAAACTGGGAAGCGGAGGTTACAATGAGCCAAGATTACATCACTACACTCCAGCCTGGGCGATAAAACAAGATTCTGTTTCAAAAAACAAAAAGCAAACAAAAAAAGAACAGCACAGAGTATGGATCTTGAGACACACTTAAATTCCTCTCTGTCTTTTAGCTGTGTGATCTTGTGCTGATTACCTAAACTTTCTGAGGCACTCCCTTCAGCAATAAAAGAATAATAAAACTTTTAGCTATTAAGAGGATGATAATAAAGCTATTAAGAGGATGATATTAGATAACATAAAAAAGCTTAATAAAGTCTTTATTATTCACATACTATTTCCACAAAATGAACAGCATTTAACCCAGTTTGAAAAATAAAATTTGTATGGTAAAACACTGACTCATTTCCTTGTTCCAGGCTGCTAGCTTTCCATTGTCTGAAGAATAACTTGCAAATACTTTAGAATAGAATTTATAGTCTTCGACAACTTACAACCTGGCTTCAATATAGGTTTCCAGCTTCATCTCCCACTACTCATCTTTACAAGTTCTGCTTGCCAGTAAGCCTGCCATCCAGCATTCCTAGACACCTCATTCTCAACATCCCTTATGTTTAGCCACTTATACATCTTGGCTCTTGTTGTTTCTTCTTGAAGAAGACTCTCTCTCTGCCTACCTAACATCTACGCATGTCTTTTAATACATTATTATTATTTACTATTTTTAATGGACTACTACATCCTAAAGCCCAGTTCAAACGCCACCTCTTTCATGGAGATTCATACACTACCACTAGTTGTCATCCGTCAATCTCTAAACTTCTACAGACCTTGATCTGTAACTTGCTTGCTCTTAAAAGCAAAAGCAAACAAAATGAAAAGATATTATACAACAGTCACATGTAAAAAAAATTCTCATTTCTCTTACTGAACTGTGAAGCCTTTATGAGCAGAATTATGCCTGCCACGGTTTTATTTCCTTAAGATGCTAAAATGATATAATTCACAAATATTTTTGTAAACATCAGTTCAATAAATAAACAAAAACAACAGAAGGAGAAAATAACCTTTATGGCACAGGAGAATTAGTGTTATAAGCTATTTGTGGAAATGGGAGAAGAATTCAAAGCACAGAATGCTCATTCCAGTATAAATTGCCAAGTAGAAGTGTGGTTGAGGTGTAGCTTGAAGGAAGGTTACTATTTGGAATCATTAAAAGGAAGCAGAAAGTCATTTCAGGTAGAAAAAATATATGAGGAGTAGCCTAGAAGAAAAAAAATGTATTTTATTTGTGGCAAAGGTAGAAAAGTAACCCATCTAACAATCACATGAGCCGTGCCATATATCAACAGAAAATAAAAATTGTTGTAAGGTCAAGCGGGTGTATTGCTGTATATTGTAGATACAAAGGAGACATTACACTCTTGAGAAGTCACTTGTAGCATTACATACATTGTAAAGAAAAAATGTTAATTATATGTGACTTATCAATGTTAAAAAAATTGAAGTGTAGGATATTAAAGGTAAATCCAAGAATTTGAGCCTGAAAGACTGGGGAACTGATTTTATCCTTGACAGCAGTGAAGACTATCCACAGAGACCCAGTTAAGTAGACAAAACAGCAAACTCTATTTTGGTCTTGAATCAAAGAGAAGGGCATTTTGAGTACTGTTGATAGTGTTAAAGCAAGTTTTTTTCAGAGAGAATACTCTCTATTATCACCACCAAGGTGCAAAGATTCTGATCTCTATGCAAAAGAACAACTCAACACTCTTTTAATCCAATGGAGATCCTTCTATTCTCCTTAAAAGAATAAGAACATCATCAATTTTTATGATCTAGAACTTGCTCTAGAATCTGATATATAGACTCTGAAATTCCACACAGAGCCTTCAGTCAGTCCATGATAAACGTATGCTGACTACAGCTCACATATCCCCTCAGAAAGCAAAATACAGCCTGTTGTTCTACCTTATTATTCTATTACTGAAATATTCATAATATTCAGGAGTTAACTTTTAGGATGTGAATATTTCTGTATGAGGGAATTCTCATTTAAACTGTTGCCAAAGCGAATGATTGACTGTGAGAGGTAGTATGCAAGAAGAGCAGGTTTCTCTGGGTGAAAAGAGAGGACAGTTGCCATGAAGGTGGGTGGACCTTATACACTCTCCCAGGCTGAATTGAGAAGCCCACATTGCATAGGCCTAAAGGGAACTATTTCCATTGTATGTATATGAAATGTCGTTTCTTGAAACACGATTCCAGAAAGTGACATGAATGGTGTTCCCAGAACTGTGCAACATGTTGGCCATTCTCCAGACCAGAGCTCAGTTCAAAGACAATAATGCATTTTCTAGAAGCTCTCTTTATTTGTATTTTTATGTATTTGTATGTTTCAGTCCTCTTTATTTGTATTTTTATTTTAAGTCTATATGTTTCAAGATTGGTCTAGAGCCCCACCCTCCATAATCAATGCCTAGACTTCTGGGATTTGAAACACAATTGGATCCTCTAATCCATTGTTTATTAAATTAGGTAAGAATGGAGTAGGAAATATCCATGGAAATGTAAAGTTTAAATTTTACATGTACACACATAAACATCCATCTACCTGTCTGTATTATATCTATAAATAGGTGTGCATGTGTAGGTATGTATGTTTATCTATTATTTAGAAGTAGACATGTTCTAAGGCATCTGGACAATGACTTTATTGGCTTTATGGAAACTAATTATTGCCACAAAATTTTGAAACGAATGTCTCTGTTTTTCATCATGATATGTTTCACTTCAAGTAAAGGTAAGATGAAATCACTATGCATTGAAGAAATAATTGTTTGCAGTAGTTCAAATTGAGAAAATGGAGTAACCACCAGACTTTTGAAAACTCAGAAGTATTTATGCTTCAGCAGTAAGAAGACATTTTACTTGGCAGGCATATGTCTTTTAGAAATTTCAGCTTTCAGCATAACATTATTAGAAAAATTCATTCATGGTACGAACAAATAGCAAATATTCAATGAGAAATTTCTCTGTTACCAATTCCACCAATTAGTTCATAAAACATTTTAATGTAGTTTTCAGTAAGGCTGTCTTATTAACTATCTTCAAAATTTTTTTGAGTGATATCATTACATTTAGCATTTTAGGATTTCTAGTAGGCAAAGATTTAGTCAAGTATTAAGTCTAATTATCCTCAAGTAACAAAACCAAGGAATTTGTAATATAATGTTATTCAACATATTTATGTGAACAGAGTCTCTGCATAAGTATTATTGAAATAAAAGCATAGAAACATTAATTACTGCATCTAAACTGAGGTAATTTTGTATCAGTAAAACATCACATATAACATTAAATAAACTGATAATTTAGATTGAATTGCTTTTGTATAGACTTGTTTAAAATTTAATTTGTAAATTATCTAGTTTCATCATTGTGTAAGGAATATAAAGAAGATAATTTTATACCACATATATGCATATATAATACGTAGTAAAAATAACCCAAATTGACAGTGGATGCCCATTAATATGGTTTTTCATTATAAGAAGTGAGTACTTTACCTAAGTTTGAGGTTCACTGCTTCAGAAGATCTAGGTCTAAAGAATACAGCAGCAAACCAACGTATCCAGGACACAAACCTCTCAAGTCCTTTTATGCAGTGATGCACCATTCATATTTAATGCCTCCTGTGTGTTAGGCACTGGAGTCATACTAGTGATCAAGATAGACGTTTCTTACCCTCAAAGAGTTTATACTCAAATGAGTGAGACAGATAATTAACATGAAAACAAAGTCTTCTTTATTCAAATTGCATTCAGTATCTGAATGGTCCTGTGGAAAACTGGGAGGACCAGTTGGTATTAAATGATCCATGGGAGCCTCCTGGAGGGCATATTGCTTCAGATGTGCCTAGATGAAAGAATGAGCCATGTAAACAAACAGTGAACATGGATGGCGAGGGGAAATGCTGCAGAAGAGGGAACAAAAAAATTTAAAGCCTCTCGTGTCGGAAAAGTTTGGCATAGCCTAGGAAGTAAAAGAAGAATACTGTGGCTTGAAAATAGTGAGCAAGGAGAAGAATAGCATGAGACAAGGTCACAGAGGTCAGCAAGGAGCACTGTTCAGGGAAAGCCACGTTAGAGTGTTTCTGTTTCATTCTGAGTGGAATGGAAAGACATTGAGTATAAGCAGTAGACAAACATGATATAGTTTATATTTTAAGAACATCAGGCTACAGTGGGTAAGATGGCTAGATGTGTCATTAATAAACACTGAACCCTCATAGATGGACAAGGATACAGCCTCTTTTATTCAGAGGAAAAACTGCCTTAAAAGGAACTAGAGCCAAGACTGTGTTTACAAGTGTGTTTTATATTTTAATTTGAGTTGCCAAAATTATTAAAATCATGAGATTTCACTTAAAATATCTGGATTTCCTTCAGCATCTTTGGATTTGTTTGTTTTAACAATATTATTATTATTATTATTTTCTGGAAGATCCAGTAACACTGAGCCTGCAGTCCTGCCTAGAATCAATTGGCTGGAGTTGAGTGGCAGCTGGGTAATTTCCCCAAGTGGAAAGTGCTATGATTTCATGTTTGCCGCATTTCTTCAAGATCTTCTACTGCCCAACAACTAGCATACTTCATTCACTTTTCTTACTTGTTGGCTATAACTAGATGCATTTATTTATTTTTTTTTACTTCCTCATAGGAACTATAGTAACTAATAACAATCACAGCCCTTGGGAGCTGTTCCTAGTGCTGCTTCAAAACCTTACTAAAGAGCATTCCAACTTGATCTTTTTTTTTTCTGAACTGATCTTTGTTCACTTATTAGCCCCAGGTGGCTTTGCCCATTGTTTCTCCAAGTCCATATCTAGGTGTGAAACATCAACTTGTTCTATCTCACTGCTCATCCAAGCCTAGTGCTTAGCTTTAGTTCTGTGAGCCATTATCCCAGGTCTCAAGCTCACCTGTTTGATCATGCGTGTCTCTGAAGATATTCACAGGGGGCTTCTGCATTGTTTACATCTACTATTCATGTCACTGCTGGATCCTTGGAGGGGCAGGGTACTGTATATAAAATTAAGTGTTTTAGTTGGCAAAATAGATGCTGTCTAAAGTGATTTATTTATCATTTAATCATAAATGTAAACATAAGGAATGTACAATCCTAATTGTCTTTTCTGTGTAACCTCTTGGGTTGAGATCAACTGAAGCCTGATTCTAGTTTTATCCCTTTACTGTCATCTGCCTGGAAAGTATGCAATTTAGCTAAATCATGAAAAATGTATGCTTCTGAAAGAATATAAGAGCATTAGATCGGGAATTTTAACTTGTTCTTTGCGGTAACTCCAGTTACTGAATACTGGGATATGGGAAGTTCTCAGTATATATTTTGTTGAGTAGTGAATGAATGCCAGGCTATGAGATATGCAGCACAATATTGTGCTCTGGACACATGAGATGGCTAAATGGAAAACCGTGCTCGTACTTCATGACAAGATCTCTAAAGTAATAGAAGCATAGTCTATATCACTTTCTTCTCCAAATAACACCAGTTACCTAACTATCAGCTATGGCGTCCAGCTCATCTGCTATTTTCCTAAGCTATTTATATTATGAATCTATGATAGCCCTCAGAATAATAAAATTCTTCATTAATTACCTCTTGATAAAAGTAACTTCTATTGGTTCAATACATAGTCTTGAAACACACCAATGGATACAGTAATTATGAAATTATGAAATATCTGGGGAATAGTCCCTAATATGGAAATATAACATTCATCACTAATAACCACATATGAAAATAGAGTTACCTAAATGTTGCTTAACCCAGGTCTGAATTGTGTCTTCCAATCACAGTCACATTTCTCTCCTCTTCTTCCTCTCCCTGAGCAAAACTTCTTGGACAGAAATGACATCCATCAGACTCAGCATAAAATGAAAATCTCTCAGTCTATGCTCCACCTTTATCAGTATCACACTGGAGATGACACAACTGTGATTCTTTTCTTTCTCTTTTGTTCCACTCAATAAAGAAAACGTCAACTCTTGCCAAATTAATTCTACCACCTTATCAACAAACAAAATAATAACAAACTACCATAAAAGACGAACGTTACGTTTTGTGAGCCTTAATTGGATGAGAACCTCGTCTTGCTGCTAGCAGGGAATCAACTGTCAGGAAATGGAATTTATAGACTGACCTGATTTCTAAGACTTGTTTAAAACAAAAAGAACCTCAAGAATTTCATGACCATATTTTTCTTTGTAGGTCAATGAATATTTCTGCTTGGAAATAACATCTGAATCAAAGTGTGCTATCTTTCCGTGTACCAACTCAACTAATTTTGGGACAAATTAATTTGCCAGAAATCAACAACTGCAGGTTAGAGATAGAAATAAAGTCACATGAAAGAACAAATTGGGGCTATTTTGCATCTGTTAGCCTTATGATGGGATGTTTTAATTTATGCATCATAGAAATCTCTTTATACCACTGCCTGTAATTGCGGCATCTCACAATGCTTGCCTGAGCTCTGGTTTCATTTTATTTTGGAAAAGCTGGTAAAAAGTCACTTCATGTAACCGATGACTTGCTGAGCCAAACTAACTTTAAGATACATTATCTAATTATTTTTCATCTCACAATATCATTACTATCACAATAATAAAAATAACAATAAAAAAGAACAAAAATGCTACAAATAAAAAGACTTAAGTGAGTTTCCCATCATCAAATGGAATACTTATTAATTTTCCCTATACAAATTTTCATTTTTTTAATTCTCTATATGAATATAATTGCACATTACACAAAACCCTTTCCCCTAATTTATTCTTCACTCCAATGCCATCATTGCTATAGAAGACCTATTTAACGCCTATCTAAATCCATTTATTTTTCTTCTTTGCCAAGAGAGTCTCAGTTTTCTTCACAACAACAATGTGCTTAGTCCCAAGTAATGAATCATAATCAGTGAAAGCCAAACCTAATAATATTGCTCCGCACTTCTAGCCAGAAGTCACCTACTTTTGGTAATTAGCCTTTTGAAGGAGACTTTGCAGGGATGTTTGGGAAAATTTTAAATTTTAGTCCTCTGAGGAGAGAGAGAGAGACTAGGATGGCTGGCGTCACCCTGTCACCCTTCTTGCTGCTTTGAATTTAGGCTTGAGATCTGGAACTGCAACAACTATCTTGAGAATATAAAAAAGCAAGTTAGAAAATAAATGGCAGCATGCTAAGGATTCCACAGAAAGACAGCTCCTAGACACACAGAGGGGAAGGACACACACTGGGACCTACTAGAGGGTGGAGGCTGGGAGGAGGGAGAGGATCAGGAAAAATAACAAATGGGTACTAGGCTTAATACCTGGGTGATGAAATAATCTGCATAACAAACCCCTATGACACGTGTTTATCTATTTTACAAACCTACACATGTACCCCTTAACATAAAAGTTAAAAAAAAAATACTAGGTTCTTTGTGAAATCCAGCAAAATGCCTACTTTCAGACTTAGTATTTGAGAAAAATCAATCCTCATTTGATTAAGACACTGAAGTCTGTGACTTGCAGCTGAATTCTTTTCTAAGTGATACAGTTTTGTTTTCTTTTTTTTATAAAATATCTCAGGACTTGTAAAAAAAAAAAGTGTCACCTTGTTTCTTGTGTCTCTCTTTAAATGTACATCCCACTTTAGCTCTCAAATTGCTCATGATTCTCTGAATTATCTCTGCAGTTCACTGTAGGATTTTGTAAATGGTACCTCTATTACTGAAGTATTTTGCCATCTTTATTTTTCTTCATCAAAAATTATGTTAGTACAGGTGTATTTCATGCCTCAGTAAGTCTACTCCTAGTAATATTTCAATAGAAATGCATATATACATAAGTTTATAATACACATATGTATATGTGTATATTGTATATAAACTTACATATAAACATATATGTGTGTGTGTGTGTGTGTGTGTGTGTGTGGATAAGTTTACCAAAAAGACAGAGATTGATCATAGAAAACGCTATTCATAAAAACCCCAAACTGAAAACAACTCAAATGGACATCAGTGGTAAAAAGGATAATGTGTGGCATATTTATAGCATTGAAAATGAACAAACTGCAACTATAGCTACATGGAACAATATGGACAGATTCTCACAAAGATAACACTAAACAAAGCACCTAGATTCAAAAGAAGATGTACTGTATTATTTCATCGATTTAAGTTTTAAAACAGGCACCTAATCGATAGTGTCAGAGCAAGATACCTGCTGCCCTTGGGGAAGGCAGTGTCTGGAAGGAGGAACAAGAAGAGTTACTAGGATGCTGGGAATGTTTTGTTTTCTAATCTACGTCACAGTCATATGGCTGTGTTCCCTTTGTGAAATTACATCATGCTGTGTATCTATGATTTGTGCATTCCTCTGTATGTGATATTTATTTATTTAAAACAGAATAAGATTATATTTCAACATACAACTTCTGTATAACCAAAAAAAAAAAACACAGTAAAATGAATGAGAAAAAACATATTTGCAATTCTAGACAAAATGTTAACATCTTTAATCATAAATGAACTCTTCAGAAATCATTACAAAGAGACTAACATTACAAGGGAAGTAAAAATAAAAGGAACAGAGGAACGTGGAATAACACATGAGTTATAAGGTTATATGAAGATGATATAGTTAACATTAATAGATGAGAAAGCAATTTCATTATAAATTACATTATTGATCCTTACAAATATTGGTATCTGATGTTTTTACAGCTTTAGGAAATGAAGAATTCTCGAATACTAGGGAAACCTACTCTAGTCATGGGATTTTACTCAAAAATGTAGATTTTTGCATAAACTTGGCCCCTGTATGTGATATTTAAATAAATTGTTTTCCAAAGCAAAAAAAGGTTTACTCATACCAAAGAATTATCATTAACATAAACACATTTCTTCTACAATCCTTCCTTTGAGTTCTTCTTCATTTCAGTTTAACCTTTTTCTCTCTTATTCCTCCATAGAATTTTGTCTACATTTACCATGTAACAGATATCCTAAGCTGCTTTGTATTACAATGTTTGTGTATGTAAACACCTCCTCTCTCCATTAAACCATGATCTCTCTGAAGGCAAGGACCTCATCTGTGCCATGTCATACTGCAATGCACCAGACAGATCAGTAATCATCTTTGAAGGGAGTTCTACTTCAAAACAGCTTTCTATAAAACGCATGTACCAAAAATCAGCTGTTTTGTATGCTTTTGTGTTTTCAAGTTTTCATAATCTAATATCATGAAGTTTTGCAATTCTGAAGGCACCTGTAGTGTGGAAGGCACATTGGATGAAAAATGTAATGAAGTTATTTGCAAGCCCTCACTTGACACTTCCTTAAGCTGGGGAAATTAATACAGGAAACTTTACCTCTTAGATCTGCAATATCTTCATCTGAATTATGGGGATTACCATGTCTGCCTCACAGAACTGCCATGTATCTCAAGAGACTTAATGTATATAAGTGCTATGTAAACTCTGAAACACTATATAAACTAAAAGCATTATTCTTCATTGTCTTCTGCAGTATTTCCTAGCCTTTTTCATGTCATGGCACACCTAGAAAATTATAATTATTGTACAATACACTAGAGTAAAATAAGGCTTCTTAGAGCTGGAGGACAGGTAATTATGCACACTGGCTAGAAAGTACTAGAAAACCATGAATTTATTAAAATTAAAAATTCTGGCTCAAATAGTATCAAGGTATTGTGTCTCTCCTTCAAGCAACATGTGTTAAGTTGAGCTCAAACACAAAGGCAGGTCTACAAGACAGATTTCTCTAATCATCACTGGGATCAAAACAGGAGTGTCATTCATCATAGAAGAGTATTCCTGCTACAGACTTACATCTCCTAAACCTTTGGAATGTTGTGTTTATTTAGGTTTGTATGGACCTTTTGGTGGCATCACAGGACGAAAAACTTTATTTATATCTTACATATCTACTGAGAATAAATTTGTAAATACCTGATCAATATTTGAGCAGGAAGGAAATACTTAGTTTGCACATTTTCTGAATCACGTTTTCTAGTCAAAAGATTCTTATCATTAGTTAATACATAAATGTAACCTGATTCATTCATTTTTCTAACAGATTAGTTTCTAATTCTTTCCTCTCTACTTCTTCAATCCTTATAAAGAAAGAAAAAAATGATAAAAATCACACACACACACACACAAACACACACACACACATACACACACACAGATAGGGATTGATGTTTTTTCTCTTAAATTACCGAGATATTAGTATTCAGATGAGAAGGGTGGAGAAGAAGAAATTATTATTACACATTGCAGAAAGTTTGTTGAAATAGTCTCATTTCCTCAGCATTTCCCAAAGTACAGTATACAAAATTACCTTAATTGACATCCAGATAAAAATTGTTTTTAAAAAAGATATGGTTGCCAGGTGCAGTGGCTCACGCCTGTAATCCCAGCACTTTGGGAGGTTGAGGTAGGCAGATCATGAGGTCAAAAGATCGAGACCATCTTGACCAACATGGTGAAACCCCATCTCTACTAAAACTACAAAAATTAGCTGTGTGTGGTGACCCACGCCTGTAAACCCTGTAGATTTGTGCCTGTAGACCCAGCTACTCGGGAGGCTGAGGCAGGAGAATCGCTTGAACCTGGGAGGTAGAGGTTGCAGTAAGCAGAGATTGCACCACTGCACTCCAGTCTGACAAAAGAGCAAGACTTCATCTAAAAAAAAAAAAAAAATATATATATATATATATATGGTTACATTAAAGTAATTATTATTTATACTAGAAAAAACAGCATATTAAACTTGTGATTTTGTAGATACTATTACCGGACAAAGCTTAATTGATTTTTAGATGTATTGATTTAAAGAAAAAAGGAACACACTGATACTGCAAAATAATTCAAGAGGTGCATGAATTTCTAGAGTTTCGGGCTACTGTGTTTGATATTTGCTCCTCACATGTCATTAGGTATGAGAAAGTCTACTTAATGGTGTTTTCCTCTGGGTCATTTCCAAAAAATTTTTCCAATTTGTACACTGGATGGTAGAGATAAGAAGTGATGATGCCTCCAGAGTAGCTGAGACCACAGGCATGTGCCACCATGCCCAGCTAATTTTTGTAATTTGTTTTAGACACAGGGTTTAACCATGTTGGCCGGTCTCACCTTGAACTCCCGGGCTCAGGCAATCCACCCTTATTTTTAGGAAAGCAGAAATAATCATCTCAATGTGTAATCACAGGAATTACAATTTTAGGAGACTAATGGAAATATAAAGTGTTAGAGCATGCCAATGACAGCAGAGTCCAGAGTCTGAGTCTTAGTCTTGGTGCTGAGACTGTGTGACTTTAGCAGATTTCTTCCCTGAACCTCATCTGTAAAAGGACTAAATTTTCTTGAAAGTTCCTCTCTGTAACATCCATCTATGAATCTATGTATAAAACATTAACTCTGCATTAGAAGCACAGTTAGCTGTTAAGTATGTCCAATGGACTTCTTCTTAACTAAGTGGCCCATATATTAAATTGTTGCTTCTTCCATCCAATTTATCCACTTAACCAAGTCTCTATGTGCTCAGGTTGTTATTATTTTACAGCAAAGAGGATGTATTAGTCAAGTCTTGCACTTCTATAAAGAAATAGCTGAGACGGGGTAATTTATAAAGAAAAGTGGTTTAATTGGTTCACAGCTCTGCAGACTGTACAGGAAGCATGATGCTGGCATCTGCTCAGTTTCTGGGGAGGCCTCAGGAAACTTAAAATCTTGGCAGAAGGCAAAGGGGGAGCAAGTAATTCACATGGCCAGAGCAGGAGGAAGAGAGAGAAAAGGGGGAGGTTCCATATACTTCTAAATAACCAGATCTCACGAGAACTCACTGTTGCAAGGACAGCATGGGGGATGGTATTAAATCAGGAGAAACCACCCCCATGATCCAATCACCTCCCACCAGGCCCCACCTCCAGCACTGGGAATTACATTTACATGAGATTTGGATGGAGACATGGATCCAAACCATATTAGAGGATGACTTTTTTCTGTTATTTAGAAAAGAACTAGCTATATACCAAGGACACTGTTCTGACTCCTTGGATCAGAAGACAATGACAGAACAGCATGTACCTAGAGATTTATCTAAACATGTCAGAAATCAAATGGCTAGTTTCGTGTTTCTAGATACCTTCTGAAGTCTTTTCTACCATTTACCACAACCAAGCATGTCTTGCATCTCTGTCTTCCACTGTAGCTTCCCCACCAACCTCCATTAGAGCTCAGAAAATTCACTGGCTCTTCCTCTTATAACATCTTAGATTTGACACAGAATATTGGAGCTAGAAGACACTTCATAAGCCATTTATATCTGCTTCATATCAGATGTTTAAATCCCTCTGCAATATCCCTACCGTCATCCAGCATCTGCTTGTACAATAACAGTAACTGCAAAGTTGATAAGCAGCCAAAACATCCATTGTGTTCTCTACAATGGTACTTCCTGTTGGCACAGAGCTGCTTTTCAAACTAAATCTGTCAAACTTACTTCTACTTCCTCAGAGTCATCAGACTATCATATTCTACTTCAATCTCTCTTCTCTGGATTAAATATCTTTAGTCTTTACCTGTTCCTTATGAGTCATGATTCCAAATACTACTAATATCCTGGTCATCATGCCCGAGATGCATTCTAGTGTAATAATATTCCATGGAAATCATGATAACCAAGACCAGATATAATCTCCTCCTTCCCACCTGCAAATGTTTGTGATTTGCAAGAAATACAATGGTACAACCTACTGTATCATTCATTCTATTCCCTCTCTCATTTCTGATTTATTTA
>PVKV010026137.1:0-28511 GCA_004027835.1 Alouatta palliata | reverse complement strand
TCCATTCCTTTCCATTCCCCATTCCATTAAATGCCCCATTCCATTACCCAATCCATTCCCCGTACCATTCCATTCCATTCTCCATTCCATTCCATATTCCCTTTCTCATTCAATTTCATTTCATTCCCCATTCCATTCTCCATTCCATTCCCCGTTCCATCCCATTCCATTCTCCTTTCCATTCCCCATTCCATTCCTCGTTCCATTTCTCATTCCATACCCCGTTCCTTTCCATTCCATTCTCCATTCCATTCCAGTTTATTCTCCATTCCATTCTCCATTTTATTCCATTACATGCTCCATTCCATTCTTCGTTTCATTCCATTTCTCTCTCTCTTCCATTCAATTTCATTCCGCACTCCATTCCCAATACCTTTCACCATTCCATTCCCCGTTAAGTTCCATTCCATTTCCCATTCAATTTCCCATTCCTTTCCACTCCATTCTTCATTAAATTCTCCATTCCATTCCCCAATTCATTCCGTTCCATTTCTCAATTCATTCTCCATTCGATTCCCCATTTAATTCCCCATTCAATTGCCCATTCCATTACATTCCATTCCCCATTCCATTCTCCATTCCATTCCCCATTCTATTCCCCGTTCCATTCCATTCCATTCTCCATTCCATTACCTATTCCATTCCATTAGATGCCTCATTCCATTCCATTGCATGTCCCATTCCCTTCCCCATTGCATTCCCTGTTCCATTAATCGTTCAATTCCATTCCATTCTCCATTCGATTGCATTCCATTCTCCATTCCATTCCATTACATTCACCATTCCATTCCCCATTCCATTCAACATTCCATTCCATTCCATTCCCGATTGCATTCTATATTCCATTTCTCATTCCATTCTCCATTCCATTCCGCATTCCATTCCCCATTCCATTCCATTCCATTACACATTCCATTCTATATTCTGTTTCTCATTCCATTTCATTACATTCCCCATTCCATTCTCCATTCCAATCCCCATTCCATTCCCCATTCCATTCCCCGTTCCATTCCCCGTTCCATTCCCCGTTCCATTCCATTCCATTAAACTTTACATTCTATATTTCATTTCTCATTACACTTCATTCCAGTCGCCATTCCATTCTCCATTCCACTTCCCATTAAATTCCCCATTCCATTTCCCATTCCATTCCACATTCCATTTCCATTCCTTTCGCCATTCCATTCCCCAGTCCATTCCCTGTTCCATTCCATTTCATTCCCCATTGCATTATATTCCACTCCCCATTACATTCTACATTCCATTCCCCATTCCATTTCCCAGTCCATTCCCACTTCCATTCCATTCCATTCCCCATTCCATTCCCCATTCCACTCACCATTCCATTCCATTCAATTCCCGAATCCATTCCCCATTCCATTCCATTACATGCCCCATTCCATTCCTCATTCCCTTCCCATTCCGTTCCCCGTTCCATTCGATTCCATTCCCCATTCCATTCCCCATTCCATTCCCCATTCAATTATATTCCATTCCCCATTCCATTCCCCATTCCATTCCCCATTCCATTACCCATTCAATTCCCTGTTCCACTCAATACCATTAAACATTTTATTCTATATTCCATTTCTCATTCTATTTCAATCCATTCCCCATTCCATTCTCCATTCCATTCCACATTGCACTCCCCATTTCATTCCCCGTTCCATTCCATTCCATTAAACATTCCATTCTATATTCCGTTTCACATTCCATTCCACTCCATTCCGCATTCGATTCTATATTCCATTCACCATTCCATTCCCTTCCCCTTTCTGTTCCCCATTCCATTCCCTGTTCCATTCCCCATTCCATTCCATTCCATTCTCCATTTCATTCCATTCCATTCTCCATTCCATTAACCATTCCTTTCCCCGTTCCATTACATTCCATTCCCCATTCCATTACGTGTACCATTACCCATTCCATTCTCCATTCCATTCCCCATTCCAATATACATTGCGTTCCCCTTTCTTTTCCATTAACCATTCCATTCTCCATTCCATTCGCCATTCCATTTCCATTCCATTCCTTTCCATTCCTTCATTCCATTTCCCATTCCGTTCCCTGTTCCATTCCACTCCATTCCCCATTCCATTCCATTGCATTCTCCATTCAATTCCCCATTCCATTAAACTTTCCATTGCATCCCATTGCCCATTACATTGCCGGTTCCATTTCCCATTCCATTCTACATTTCATTCCCAATTCCATTCCCCATTCCATTCCTGTTTCCATTCCATTCCCCATTCCATTCCATTACATGCCCCATTCCATTCCCCATTCCATTCCCCTTTCCATTACTTTCCATTCTCCATTCCATTCCTCATTCCAGTCTCCATTCCATTCCCCAATGCATTCCCCATTCTGTTTCCCGTTCCATTCCATTCCAGTCCCCATTCCATTCCCCATTTAATTACATTCCCCATTCCATTCCCTGTTCCAATCCATTCCATTCTCCATTCCCTTACCTATTCCATTCCATTAAATGCCCCATTCCATTCCATTACATGCCCCATTACGTTCCCCATTAAATTCCGCATTCCTTTCCAAATTCAATTTCCCTTTTCATTCCATTCCATTCTCCATTCCATTCCATTTCCCATTCCATTACACTGCATTCCCCATTCCATTCCCCATTCCATTCCCCGTTCCATTCCATTCCATTCTCCATTACTTTCTGTATTCCATTTTTCATTCCATTTCACTTCATTCCCCATTCCATTCCCTATTCCATTCCACGATCCATTCAATTACATGCCCCATTCCATTTCCCATTCCATTACCTGATCCATTCCATTCCATTAAATATTCCATTCTATATTCCATTTCTCATTCCATTTCATTATATTCTCCATTCCATTCTGCAATCCATTTCCCCTTCCATTACCCATTCCATTCCCCATTCCATTCCCCATTTCATTCCATTCCATTAAACATTACATTCTGTATTCCATTTCTCATTCCATTTCATTCAATACCCCATTCCATTGTCCATTCCAGTCCCAAATAAATTCCCCATTCCATTCCCCGTTCCATTCCATTCCATTCCCCATTCCATTCTCAGTTCCATTTTAATCCATTTGCCATTGCATTCCATTCCATACTCCATTTCATTCCATTCCATTCTCCATTCCATTCCCCATTCCATTTCAATACATGCCCAATTCAATTCTCCGTTCCATTCCATTTCTCTCCCTCTTCCATTTCATTCCATTCCCCATTCCATTCCCCATTCCAGTCCCCGTTCCATTCCATTCATTCTCCACTCCATTCCATTACATGCCTCATACCATTCCCCATTCCATTCCATTACATTCACGAATCCATTCCATTGCATCCCCCATTACATTCTGCATTCCATTCCCCATTCCATTTCCCATTCCATTCACTTACATGCCCCATTCCATTCCACTTTCCATTCCCCATTCCATTCCATTCCATTACACATCCCATTCCCCATTCCATGCCCCGTTCCATTCCATTCTATTCTGCATTATATTCTATATTCCATTTCTCATTCCATTTCATTCCATTTCTCATTCCATTCTCTATTCCATTCCATTCCATTCTCCATACCATTCCCCATTGCATTCCATTACATGCCCTATTCCATTACCCATTCCATTCTCCATTCCATTCCCTATTCCATTCCTTTAGATGCCCCATTCCATTCCATTACATGTCCCATTCCATTGCTCATTACATTCCCTATTCTATTCCCCATTCCATTCCCTGTTCCATCTCATTCCATTCTCCTTTCCATTCCATTAAATTCCCCATTCCATTCTCTTACATTCCACATTCCATTCCCCATTCCATTCAACCTTCCATTCCATTCCCTTACACATTCTATTCAATATTCCGTTTCTCATTTCATTTCATTACATTCCCCATTCCATTCTGCATTCCAATCCCCATTCCATTCCCCGTTCCATTCCATTCCATTAAACATTACATTCTATATTCCATTTCTCTTTAAATTTCATTCCATTCCCCATTCCATTCTCCATTCTATTCCCCATTAAATTCCCCATTCCATTCCCTGGTCCATTCCATTCCATTCCATTCCATTCCATTCCATTCCGCATTTCATTCCCAGTTCCATTTTATTCCTTTTGCCATTCCAATCCATTCTCCATTTCATTCGATTGCATTCTCCATTCCATTCCCCATTCCACTCCATTACATGCCCCATTCTATTCTCCCTTAGATTCCTTTTCACTCGCACTTCCATTTCATTCCATTCCCCATTCCATTCACCATTCCATTCCCCATTCCATTCAATTCCATTCCATTCTCCATTCCATTCTCCATTTCCTTTTGCCATTCCAGTATTAGTTCCATTCCATTTCATTCACCATTCCTTTACCCATTCCATTCCATTCCATTCTCCCTTCCATTCCCCATTCCATTTCCATTCCATTCCCCCTTCGATTACCCTGTCCATTCCTGGTTCCATTCAATTCTATTCCCCATTCCATTCCCCATGGCATTCCATTCCACTCCCCATTCCATTCTCCATTCCGTTCCCCATTCCTTTCCCCAGTCCATTCCCCTTTCCATTCCATTCCATTCCCCATTTCTCTCACCGATCCATTCCATTCCATTCACTATTCCATTCCCCATCCCATTCCATTACATGCCCTATTCCATTCCCCATTCCGTTCCCTGTTCCGTTCCATTCCATCCCCCATTCCATTCCCCATTACATTCCATTCCATTCTCCATTCCATTCCCCATGCCATTACATGTTCCATTCCCCATTCCATTCCATTTTTAAATCCATACCATTCAACATTCTATTCTATATTCCATTTCTCATTCCATTTCATTCCATTCCGCATTTCATAATCCATTCCATTACCCATTCCGTTCCCGATTCCATTTTCCGTTCCATTCCATTCCATTAAACATTCCATTCTGTCTTCCATTTTGCATTCCATTCATTCCATTCCCCATTCCATTCTCCATTCCTTTCCCCAATCCATTCCCCATTTCTTTCCCCATTCCATTCTCCTTTCCATTATTTTCCATTCTCCATTCCATTCCATTTTATTCCATTCTCCATTCCGTTCTCCATTGCATTCCATGTTCCGTTTCATTACAAATTCAATTCTTCATTATATTCCGGATTCCATTTCCCGTTCCATTGCATTCCATTCTCCCATTCCATTTCCCATTCCATTCCCCGTTCCATTCCACTCCATTCCCCATTCAATTTCCCGTTCCATTCCAATCCTTTAAACATTCCATTCTATATTCCTTTTCTCACTCCATTTCATTCCATTCCTGATTACATTCTCCATTCCATTCCTCACTCCATTATCCATTCCATTCTCCGTTCCAAACCATTCCATTCCCCATTCCATTCCACTTTCCATTCCATAATCCATTCCATTCCATTCCCCTTTCATTCTCCATTCCAATCCCCATTCCATTCCATTTCATTCCCCATTTCATTCCCCATTCCATTCCCCATTCCATTCCCTGATCCATTCCATTCTATTCCCCATTCTATTCCCCATTGCGTTCCATTCCATTCCCCATTGCATTCCTTTCCATTCCCCATTCCATTCCCTGTTCCACTCCATTCTCCATTCAATTCTCCATTCCATTAATCATTCCATTCCATTCCATTAAACATTCCATTCTTTATTCCATTTCTAATTCTATTTCATTCTATTAACCATTCCATCCCCCATTGCATTCCCGTTCCATTTCATTCCATTCTCCTTTTCATTCTGTATTCCATTTCTCATTCCATTCCATTCTATTCAACATTCCATTCCATTACATGCCCCCGTCCAATGCGTTCCATTCTCCATTCCGTTCTTCTTTCCATTCCCCATTGCTTTCCATTCCATTCTCCATTTCATTCCCCATTCCATTCCCCGTTCCATTCCATACCATTCCCTATTCCATTCCAGTTCCATTACATTCAATTATCCTTTTGTTTTCTTTCCATTTTCCATTACATTCCATTCCCTTCTCCATTCCATTCCCCATTCCACTCTATTACATGCCCCATTCCATTCTACATTCCATTCCGTTTCTCTCATTATTCCATTCCATTCCATTCCCCATTCCATTCCCCATTCCGTTCCCCTTCCCATTCCATTCTATTCTCCATTCCATTCCCTTTTCCATTCCCCATTCCATTCCATTCCCCATTAAATTACCAGCTATATTCCATTTCATTCCCCATTCCATTCCATTACATGTCCCATTCCATTGCCCATTCCATTCCCCATTCCATTCCATTTCACACCCTATTCCATTCCCCATTCCATTCCCCATTCCGTTCCACGTTCCATTCCATTCCATTCCCCATTCCATTCCCCATTCCATTCCATTCCATTACCCATTCTGTTCCCCATTCCATGCCCCATTCCGTTCTATTCTATTCTGCATTATATTCTATATTCCATTTCTCATTCAATTTCATTCCATTCCTCATTCCATTCTCTATTCCATTCCATTCCATTCTTCATATATTTCTCCATTGCATTCCATTACATGCCCTATTCCATTACCCATTCCATTCTCCAATCCCTTCCGTATTCCATTACTTTAGATACCCCATTCCATTCCATGTCCCATTACATTCCCCATTACATTCTCTAATCTATTCCCAATTCCATTACCTGTTCCATTCCAATCCTTTCTCCATTCCATTCCATTAATTTCCCCATTTCATTCATTTACATTCCCCATTCCATTCCCCATTCCATTCAACGTTGCATTCCATTCCATTCCCGATTCCATTCTGTATTCCATTTCTCAATCCATTTCATTCCATTCCCCATTCCATTCCCCATTCCATTCCTTTACATTACATATTCTATTCAATATTCCGTTTCTCATTTCATTACATTCCCTATTCCATTCTCCATTTCATTCCCCATTCCATTCCCCGTTTCTTTCCATTCCATTAAACATTACATTCTATATTCCATTTCTCTTTAAATTTCGTTCCATTCCCCATTCCATTCTTCATTCCATTCCCCATTAAATTCCCTATTCCATTCCCCGTTCCATTCCATTCCATTCCATTCCATTCCATTCCCCATTCCATTCCCAGTTCCATTTTATTCCATTTGCCATTCCAGTCCTTTCTTTATTTCTTTCCATTCCATTCTCCATTCCATTCACCATTCCACTCCATTACATGTCCCATTCTGTTCTCCCTTAGATTTCATTTCACTCCCTCTTCCATTTCATTCCATTCCCCATTCCATTCCCCATTCCATTCCCATTTCCATTCCATTGCCCAGTACATTCCCCATTCCATTCTACATTTCATTCCCCATTCCATTCCCCATTCCATTACCATTTCCATTCCATTCCATTCCCCATTCCATTCCCTCTTCCATTCCATTCTATTTTCCATTCCATTCCAGAAAATGCTCAATTGCATTCCCCATTCCATTCCATTACATGCCACATTGCATAACACATTCCATTTCCTGTTCCATTATATTCCATTCTCCAATCCATTCCCCATTCCATTCTCCATTCCATTCCACATTAATTTCCCCATTCCATTCCCCATTCCATTCCATTCCATTCCATTCCATTCCATTCCCCATTCCATTCTCAGTTCCATTTTATTCCATTTGCCATTCCAGTTCTTTCTCCATTTCTTTCCATTCCATTCTCCATTCCATTCCCCATTCCACTCCATTACATGCCCCATTCTGTTCTTTCTTAGATTCCCTTTCACTCCCTCTTTCATTTCATTCAATTCCCTATTCCATTCACCATTCCATTCCCCATTCCATTCAATTCCATTCTATTCTGCATTCCATTCCCCATGCTTTATGCCATTTCATTCCCAGTTCCATTAAATTTCATTCCCCATTCCTTTAAACATTCCATTCCATTCCATTCCCCATTCCATTTCCATTCCATTCCCCTTCCATTACGCATCCATTCCCCATTCCATTCAATTCCATTCCCCTTCCGTTCCCCATGGCATTCCATTCCACTCCACATTCCATTCTCCATTCCGGTCAATATTCCATTCCCCAGTCCATTCCCCATTCCATTCCATTCCATTCCCCATTCCATTCCCCATTCCTCTCAGTGATCCATTCCATTCCATTCCCTATTCCATTCCCCATTCCAATCCATTACATGCCCTATTGCATTCCCCATTCCATTCCCCATTCCATTCACTGTTCCATTCCATTCCCCATTCAATTCCCCATTCCATTAATCATTCCATTGCATTCCATTAAACATTCCATTCTTTATTCCATTTCTAATTGAATTTCATTCCATTAACCATTCAATTCCCCATTCCATTCACCATTCCATTCCATAACATACCCCATTCCATTCCCCATTCCATTCCCCATTCCATTCCCCATTCCATTACACATTCCATTACCCATTCTATTCCCTGTCCCATTCAATACCATTAAATATTCCATTCTATATTCCATTTGTCATTCTATTTCATTCCATTCTCCTTTCCATTCTCCATTCCATTCCCCATTGCACTCCCCATTCCATTCCCCATTCCTTTCCATTCCATTAAGCATTCCATTCTATACTCCGTTTTGCATTCCATTTCCTTCCATTCCCCATTCCATTCCCCTTTTAATTCCCATTTCCATTCCATTGCCCATTCTCCATTCCATTATCCATTCCATTACCTATTCCATTCCATTACCTATTCCATTCCATTAGATGCCCCATTCCATTACATTACATGCCCCATTCCATTCCCCATTAAATTCATCATTCCATTCCAAATTCCATTCCCCTTTCCATTCCATTCCATTCCCCATTCCATTATCCATTCCATTCCATTCCATTCCCCATTCAATTCCCCATTCCATTAACTGTTCTATTCCATTCCGTTATACATTCCATTCTGTATTTCATTTATAATTCTATTTCTTTCCATTCCACATTCCATTCCCCATTGCATTCCCTGTTCCATTCCATTCCATTCTCCGTTTCATTCTATATTCCATTTCTCATTCCATACCATTCCATTCAACATTCCATTCCATTACATGCCCCATTCCATTCCTTTCCATTCTCCATTCCTTTCCTCATTCCATTACTTGTTCCATTCCATTCCTTTCCATTCCCCATTCCATTCTCCTTTCTATTCCATTTCACTCCCTCTTCCATTCAATTCCATTCCCCACTCCATTCCCAGTTCCATTCCATTCCATTTTATATTCCATTTCTCATTCCATTTCATTCCATTTCCCATTCCATTCTCCGTTCCATTCCATTTTAATCTCCATTCCATTCCCCATTCCATTCCCCATTCCATTCTGTTCCATTCTCCATTCCATCATCTATTCCATTTCTCATTCCATTTCAATCCATTCCCCATTCCATTCTCCATTTTAATCCATTCCCTTCTCCACAATATTCCCCATTCCATTCCCCGTTCCATACCATTCCATTCCCAATTCCATTCTCCATTCCGTAGCCCATTTCATTCCCCGTTCCATTTTATTCCATTCTCCGTTCCATTCTATATTCGGTTTCTCATTCCATTTCATTGCATTCCACGTTCCATTCTCCATTAAATTCCCCATTCCATTCCGCATTCCATTCCCCATTCCATTCAATTGCATTAAACATTCAGTTCTATATTCTATTTCACATTCCAGTTTCATTCCATTCCGCATTCCATTCTCCATTCCCCATTTCATTCCCCTTTCCATTCCCCATTCCATTCCCCGTTCCATTTCCCATTCCTTTCCATTCTCCTTTCCATTCAATTCAATTCTCCATTCCATTAGCCATTCAATTCCCCATTCATTCCATTCCATTCCCCATTCAATTACACGTTCCATTCCCCATTCTTTTCTCCATTCCATTCCCCATTCCATTCCCAATCCATTCCCCATTCCATTCGATTACATGCCACATTCATTTCCACATTTCATTCCCTTTTCCTTTACATTCCATTCTCCAATCCATTCCCCATTCCATTCTCCATTCCATTCCCCATTCCATTCCACATTCCATTCCCCGTTCCATTCCATTCCATACCTCATTTCATTCCCTGTTCAATTCCATTACCCATTCCATTCCCTGTTTCATTTCATTCCTATTTTCCATACCATTCCCCATTCCATTCCATTACATGCCCTATTCCATTACCCATTCCATTCTCCATTCCATTCCCTTTTCCATTCCATTAGATACCCCATTCCATTCCATTACATGTCCCATTCCATTCCCCAATCCATTCCCCATTCCATTCCCTGTTCCATTCCATTCCTTTCCCCATTCCATTCCACTCCATTCCTCATTCCATTCCATTAAATTCCCCATTCCGTTCCCCATTCCATTCAATGTTCCATTCCATTCCATTCCTGATTCCATTCTATATTCCATATCTCATTCGATTTCATTCCATTCCCCGTTCCATTCAGTTCCATTACACATTCCATTCTGTATTCCGTTTCTCATTTAATTTCATTACATTCCCCATTCTATTCTCCATTCCATTCCACATTCCATTCCACATTCCATTTTCGTTTCCATTCCCTGTTCCATTCCATTCCATTAAACTATACATTCTATATTTCATTTCTCTTTACATTTCGTTACATTTCCCATTCCATTCTCCATTCCAGTCCCCATTCAATTCCTCATTCCATTCCCCATTCCATTCCCAGTTCCATTCCCCATTCCATTCCCCGTTCCATTTTCCATTTCATTCCATTCCATTCTCCATTCCATTAATCATTCCATTCCCTGTTGCATTACATCCCATTCCCCATTCCATTCTCCATTCCATTCCCCATTCCATTCCCCATTGTATTTCCCATTCCATTCCATTCCCCATTTCATTCTCCATTACATTCCCCATTCCATTTCCAGTTCCATTCCATTCCATTCCCTCATTCCATTTCCGATTCCATTCCCTTTTCCATTCCACTCAATTCCCCATTCCTTTCACCATTCCATTCCATTCCATTCCATTCCATTAAACGTTCCATTCTATATTCCATTTCTCACTACATTTCATTCCATTCCCAACTACATTCTCCATTCCATTCCCCGTTCCATACCATTTCATTCCCCATTCGTTTCCATTCCATTTTCCATTCCATTCCATTCCCTTCTCCATTACATGCCCCATTCCACTCTACGTTCAATTCCATTTCACTCCCTATTCCATTCCATTCCATTCTTCTTTCCATTCCCCCTTCTGTTCCTCTTTCCATTCCATCCATTCTCCATTCCATTTCCCATTATATTACCGATTCTATTCCCCATTCCATTTCTTTTCATTCTCCATTCCATTCCCCATTCCATTCTCCATTCCATTCCATTCCATTCCCCATTCCATTCTTGGTTATATTCCATTCCATTTCCCATTCCATTCCATTACATGTCCCATTCCATCCCCCATTCCATTCCCCATTCCATTCCATTCCATTCCCCATTCCATTCTTGGTTATATTCCATTCCATTTCCCATTCCATTCCATTACATGTCCCATTCCATCCCCCATTCCATTCCCCATTCCATTCCATTCCATTCCATTCTCCATTCCATTCTATATTCCATTTCTCATTCCATTCCCCATTCCATTCTCCATTTCATTCCTCATTCCTTTCCATTCCATTCCCCTTTCCATTCCATTTCATTCTCCATTCCATTCCCCATTCCATTCCCCATTCCATTCCATATTCTATCCCGTTCCATTCCCCATTCCATGACACATTCAATTCTATTACATTCCCCATTTTCTAACCTATTTCATTCGCCATTCCATTTCTCTAAATTGCCCATTTCATTCTCCATTTCATTCCCCATTCCATTTCACTTTCAATTCCATAATCCATTCCATTCCATTCCACTTTCCATTCCAATCCCAATTCCATTCCATTTCATTCCCCATTCCATTCCCCATTCCATTCCCCATTCTATTCCCCATTCCATTCCATTCTATTCCCCATTCTATTCCCCGTTGCGTTCCAGTCCATTCCCCTTAGCATTCCATTCCATTCCTCCTTCCATTCCCCATTCCATTCCATTCCATTCCACATTCCATTCCATTCCATTCTCCATTCAATTCCTCATTCCATTCCTCGTTGCCTTCCTTTCCATTCCCCATTCCATTCTCCATTCCATTCCCCATTCCATTCCATTCCATTCCCCATTCAATTCCCCATTCCATTAAATGTTCCATTCTGTTGCATTTAACATTCCATTATATATTCCATTTCTAATTCTGTTACTTTCCATTCACCATACCATTCCCCATTGCATTCCCTGTTCCATTCCATTTTATTCTCCCTTTCATTCTATATTCCTTTCTCATTCCATTCCATTCCGTTCAACATTCCTTTAGTTTACATGCCCCATTCCATTCCATTCCATTCTCCATTACATTCCCCATTCCATTCCCCATTCCATTCCATATTCTATCCCATTCCATTCCCCATTCCATGACACATTCAATTCTATTAAAATCCCCATTCTTTAACCTATTTTTTTCGCCATTCCATTTCTTTAAATTGCCCATTCCATTCGCCATTCCATTCCCTATTCCATTTCACTTTCAATTTCATAATCCATTCCATTCCATTCCACTTTCCATTCTCCATTCCAATCCCCATACCATTCCATTTCTTTCCCCATTCCATTTTCCATTCCATTCCCCATTCCATTCCCCATTCCATTCCTTTCTATTCCCCATTCTATTCCCCGTTGTGTTCCAGTCCATTCCCATTTGCATTCCATTCCATTCCCCATTCCATTCCCCATTCCATTCCATTCCATTCCCCATTCCATTCGATTCCATTCTCCATTCCATTCCTCATTCCATTCCCTGTTGCATTCCATTCCATTCTCCATTCCATTCTCCATTCCATTCCCCATTCCATTCCATTCCATTCCCCATTCAATTCCCCATTCCATTAACCGTTCCATTCCATTCCTTTAAACATTCCATTATATATTGCATTTCTAATTCTGTTACTTTCCATTCCCCATACCATTCCCCATTGCATTCCCAGTTCCATTCCATTCCATTCTCCATTTCATTCTATATTCCATTTCTCATTCCACTCCATTCCAATCAACATTCCATTACATTACATGCCCCATTCCACTTCATTCCTTTCTCCATTCCATTCCTCATTCCATTCCCCGTTCCATTCCATTCCATTCCCCATTCCATTCACCATTCTATTCCATTTCACTCCCTCTTCCATTCAGTTCTGTTCCCCATTCCATTCCCCATTCCATTCCATTCCATTCTCCATTCTATTCTGTGTTCCATTTCTCATTCCATTTCATTCCATTCCCCATTCCGTTCTCCATTCCATTCAATTCCATTCTCCATTCCATTCCCAATTCCCTTCCCCATTCCATTGCTTTCCATTCTCCATTCCATTATCTATTCCATTTCTCATTCCATTTCATTCCATTCCCCATTCCATTCTCCGTTCCAATCCATTCTTTCTCCACTATATTCCCCATTCCATTCCCCATTCCATTCCATTCCATTCCCAATTACATTCTCCATTCCATTCCCCATTTCATTCCCCGTTCTGTTTTATTCCATTCTCCATTCCATTCTATATTAAGTTTCTCATTCCATTTCATTCCATTCCACATTCCATTCTCCTTTCCATTCCCCATTCTATTCCCTTTTCCATTCCATTGCATTAAACATTGCATTCTATATTGCATTTCGCATTCCATTTCATTTCATTCCCCATTCCATTCTCCATTCCCCATTCCATTCCCCATTCTATGCCCCATTTCTTTCCATTCTCCATTCCATTCCATTCAATTCTCCATTCCGTCAACCATTCAATTCCCCGTTCATTACATTCCATTCCTCATTCCATTCTCCATTCCACTTTCCATTCCCCTTTCAATTCCCCATTCCATTCAATTTCCCATTCATTACATTCTATTGCCCGTTCCATTCCATTGCAATAAACATTGCATTGTATATTCCATTTCGCATTCCATTTCATTTCATTCCCCATTCCATTCTCCATTCCCCATTCCATTCCCCTTTCGATTCCCCATTCCATTCCCCATTTCATTCCCCATTTCTTTCCATTCTCCATTCCATTCCATTCAATTCTCCATTCCATCAACCATTCAATTCCCCATTCATTACATTCCATTCCCCATTGCATTCCACATTCCATTCCCCATTCCATTCTCCATTACATTCCCCTTCCATTCCCCATTGCATTCCCCGACCCATTCTTTCCCCATTAATTTCTCCGTTACATTCCCCATTCCATTTCCCATTCCATTGCATTCAATTCCCCCATTCCATTTCCCATTCCATTCCCCGTTCCATTCCACTCCATTCCCCTTTCCATTCCCCCTTCCGTTCCATTCAATTAAACATTCCATTCTATATTCGATTTCTCACTCCTTCTCATTCCATTCCTGATTACATTCTCCATTCCATTCCTCATTTTCTTATCCATTCCATTCCCCATTCCATTCCGTTCCATTCCCCATTCCATTCCCAGTTCCATTCCATTCCATTCCCCATTTCTTTCCATTCCATTTTTTCTTCCATTCCATTCCATTCTCCATTCAATTTCCCATTCCATTGCATTACATGCCCCATTCCATTCTACGTTCCATTCCATTTCACTTCCTATTCCATTCCATTCCATTCCCCACTCCATTCTACCTTCTTTTCCCCTTTCCATTCGATTGCATTCTCCATTCCATTCCCCATTCCATTCCCCATTCCATTCCCCGTTCCATTCCTTTCCATACTCCATTCCATTCCCCATTCCATTCCATTCCATTGCATTTCCCATTCCATTCACCATTATATTCAATTCCATTCTTCATTCCATTCCATTACATGTCCCATTCCGTTCCCCAATCCATTCCCCATTCCATTCCATTCCATTTCCCATTCCATTCGCCTTTCTGTTCCATTCCAGTCTCCGTTCCATTCCCCATTCCATTCCATATTGTATCCCATTGCATTCCCCATTCCATGACCCATTCAATTCTATTACATTCCCCATTCTTTAAACTACTTCATTTGCCATTCCATTTC
The DNA here is from genome assembly GCA_004027835.1 of Alouatta palliata. Taxonomy (NCBI): domain Eukaryota; kingdom Metazoa; phylum Chordata; class Mammalia; order Primates; family Atelidae; genus Alouatta; species Alouatta palliata. The sequence goes on along the minus strand of PVKV010026137.1, from coordinate 13,462 downwards.
TTTAAATTGCCCATTCCATTCTCCGTGCTATTCCCCATTCCATTCCACTTACCATTCCAGAATCCATTCCATTTCACTCCCCTTTCCATTATCCATTCCAATTCCCATTCCATTTCATTTCACTCCCCATTCCTTTCCCCATTCCTTTCCCCATTCCATTCCCCATTCCATTGAATTCTATTCCCCATTCTATTCCCCGTTGCATTCCATTCCATTCCCCATTGCATTCCGTTCCATTCCCCATTCCATTCCCCATTCCATTCCATTCCCCATTCAATTCCCCATTCCATCAACCGTTCCATTCCATTCCATTTTATATTCCATTTCTCATTCCATTTCATTAAATTCCCCATTACATTCTGCATTCCAATACCCGTTTCATTACACATTCCATTCCCCATTCCATGGCATTCCATTCCCCATTCCATTCCCAGTTCCTTTCCATTCCATTCCCCATTCCATTCCATTCCACTTTCCATTCCATTCTATTTCCTTCTCCATTCCATTCCCCATTCCATTCCGTTCCATTCCCCATTCCATTCTAATTTCCATTCCATTTCACTCCCTATACCATTCCATTCCATTCCCCATTCCATTCCCCATTCCGTTCCCTTTTTTTATTCCATTCCATTCTCCATTCCATTCCCCATTCCATTCCCCATTCCAATTCCTGTTCCATTCCTTTCCATACTCCATTCCATTCCCCTTTCCATTCCATTGCATTCCCCATTCCATTCCCCATTCCATTCCATTACATGCCCCATTTGATTCCCCATTCCATTCCCCATTCCATTCGCCGTTCCATTCCATTACATGCCGCATTCCATTCCACATTCCATTCCCCGTTCCATTCCATTCCATTCTCCAATCCATTCCCCATTCTATGCTCCATTCCATTCCCCATTCCATTCCCCTTTCCTTTCCCCTTTCAATTCCAATGCATTCCCCATTCCATTCCTGTTCCATTCCATTCCATTCTCCATTCTATTCTCCATTCCATTATCTATTCCATTCCATTAGATGCCCCATTCCATTTCCCATTCCATTATCCATTCCGTTTAATTCCGTTAATCATTAAATTCTATATTCCATTTCGCATTCCATTTCATTACATTCCCCATTGCATTCTGCATTCCAGTCCCCGTTGCATTACCCATTCCATTCCCCATTCCATTTCCCATTCCACTCCTTTCCATTCTCCATTCCATTCCCCTTTACATTCCACATTCCATTCCCCATTCCATTCCATTCCATTCCCCATTCCATTCCCCGTTAAATTCCATTACTTTCCCCATTCCCTTTCATTACATGTCCCATTCCATTCCGCAATCCATTCCCTGTTCCATTCCATTCCATTCTCCATTCAATTCTATGTTCCATTTCTCATTCCATTCCCCATTCCATTCTCCACTCCATTCCCCATTCCATTCCATTCCATTCCCCATTCCATTCCCCTTTCCATTCCACTCAATTCACCATTCCATTCCATCCATTCCCCATTCCATTTTCCATTCCATTCTATTCCATTCTATTCCCCTTTCCATTCCAGTGCCACTCCCTTCCATTCCCTTTTGCATTCCCCAGTCCATTACAATCCATTCCCCGATCAATTAACCGTTCCATTCCACACAATTACTGATAACATTCCCCTTTGCATAACACACTCTCCGATTTTATTCCACATTATATTAGCCATTCCATTCCCCATTTCATTCCTTTCCATTGCCCATGAAATTCCCCATTCCATTCCCTGTCCACTTCATTACTTTCGGCATTCCATTCCACATTTCATTCCGCATTTCATTCCACATTCAATCCTATTCCATTCCTCATTCCATTAACCATGCCATTCCATTCTATTCAACATTCCATTTATCATTCTTTTCCATTCCATTCCATTCCATTCCCCATTCCATTCCCCGTTATATTCCATTACTTTCCCCATTCCCTTTCATTACATGTCCCATTCCATTCCACAATACATTCCCCGTTCCATTCCATTCCATTCTCCATTCCATTCTATGTTCCATTTCTCATTCCATTCCCCATTCCATTCTCCACTCCATTCCCCATTCCGTTCCATTCCATTCCCCATTCCATTCCCCTTCCATTCCATTCCATTCTCCATTCCATTACCCATTCCATTCCCCATTCCATTCCATATTCTATCCCATTCCATTCCCCTTTTCATGGCCCATTCAATTCTATTGCATTCCCCTTTCTTTAAACTATTTCATTCGCCATTCCATTTCTTTAACTTGCCCATTCCATTCTCCATTCCATTCCTTATTCAATTCCACTTTCCATTAAATAATCCATTCCACTCCATTCTCCTTTCCATTCTCCATTCCAATCCCCATTCCATTCAATTTCATTCCCAATTCCATTCTCCATTATAATCCACATTCCATTTCATTCCATTCCGCATTCCAATAAGCATTCCATTCACCATTCTATTCCATTCAATTTTCCATTCCATTCCCCGATCCATTCCATTCCGTTTCCCATTCCATTACTCGTTAATTTGCATTCCATTCCCCATTCCATACAGCATTCCATTCCATTACTTTCCGCATTCCATTCCCCTTTCCATTCCACTCAATTCACCATTCCATTCCATCCTTTCCCCATTCCATTTTCCATTCCATTCCATTCTATTCCCCTTTCCATTCCAGTTCCACTCCCTTCCATTCCCTTTTGCATTCCCCAGTCCATTACAATCCATTCCCCGATCAATTATCCGTTCCATTCCACACAATTACCCATAACATTCCCCTTTGCATAACACACTCTCCGATTTTTTTCCACATTATATTAGCCATTCCATTCCCCATTTCATTCCTTTCCATTGCCCATGAAATTCCCCATTCCATTCCCTGTCCACTTCATTACTTTCGGCATTCCATTCCACGTTTCATTTCGCATTGCATTCCACATTCAATCCTATTCCATTCCTCATTCCATTAACCATGCCATTCCATTCTATTCAACATTCCATTTATCATTCTTTTCCATTCCATTCCATTCCCCATTCCCTTCCCAATTCCATTCCATTCCATTCCATTCACCTTCACATTCCAAATTCCATCCATTCCATTCCCCGTTCCATTCCATTTCATTTCTAATTCCATTCCCTGTTCCATTCCATGCCACTCACCATTCCATTCTCCATTCCATTCCCGATTCCATTCAACGTTCCATTCAATTCCATTGCCCATTCCATTCCCTGTTCCATTCAATTCCATTACCCATTCCATTCCATTACATGCCCATTCCATTCCCCAATCCATTCCCTGTTCCATTCCATCCATTCTCCATTCCATTCTATATTTCATTTCTCATTCCATTTCATTCCCTTCCCTTCCATTCTCCATTCCATTGAACGTTCCATTCCATTCCATTGCACATTCCATTCCCCATTCCATTCCCTGTTCCATTCCATTCCATTCCCCACTCCATTCCCCATACCATTCTATTCACCATTCCATTTCCCATTCCATTCCATTCCATTCCATTGCATGCCCCATTCAATTCCCCAATCAATTCGTTGTTCCATTCCATTGAATTTTCCATTCTACTCTGTATTCCATTTCTCATTCCATTAAATTCCATTCCCCATTCCATTCCATTCCATTCCCCATTCCATTCCCCGTTCCATTCCATTCCATTCTATATTCAATTTCTCATTCCATTCCCCATTGCATTCTGCATTCCAGTCCCCGTTGCATTACCCATTCCATTCCCCATTCCATTCGCGTTCGATTCTTTCCATTAAAAATTACATTGTATATTCCATTTCTGATTCCATTTCATTCCATTAACGATTCCATTCTCCTTCCAGTCCCAGTTAAATTTCCCATTCCGTTCCCCATTCCATTCCATTCAATTCCGTTCCCCATTCCATTCACAGTTCCATTTTAATCCTTTTGCCAATCCATTCCATTCCACTCTCCATTTCATTCCATTCAATTGTCCATTTCATTCCATTCCATTCTCCATTCCATTCCCCATTCCATTCCACGTTCCATTCCCCATTCCATTATCCATTCCATTCCCCATTCAATTTCCCATTGCTTTCTCCATTCCATTCCATTCCCCATTCCATTCTCCATTACATTCCCCATTCCATTTCCCGTTCCATTCCATTTCATTCCCCCATTCCATTTCCCTTTCCATTCTCCATTCCATTCCACTCCATTCCCCATTCCATTCCCCGTTCCATTCCATTTTATTAAACATTCCATTCTATATTCCATTACTCACTCCATTTCATTCCATTCCCCATTACATTCTCCATTCCATTTCTCATTCCATTATCCAGTCCATTCCCCATTCCATACCATTCCATTCCCCATTCCATTCACAGTTCAATTCCATTCAATGCCCCATTAATTTCTATTCCATTTTCCATTCCATTCCATTCCTTCTCCATTCCATTCCCCATTACAATACATTACATTCCCCATTCCATTCTACTTCCCTTTCCATTTAACTCCCTATTCCATTCCATTCCATTCCGCATTCCATTTCCCATTCCATTCCCTTTTTCCATTCCATTCCATTCTCCATTCCATTCCCCATTCTGTTCTCCATTGCATTTCCCATTCCATTCCATTCCCAATTCCATTCCTCGGTATATTCCACTCCATTACATTACATGTCCCATTCCATTCGACAATCCATTCCCTGTTCCATTCCATTCCATTCTCCATTCCATTCTATGTTCCATTTCTCATTCCATTCCCCATTCCATTCTCCAGTCCATTCCCTATTCTATTCCATTCCATTCCCCTTTCCAATCCATTCCATTCCCCATTCCATTCCATATTATATCCCATTCCATTCCCCATTTCATTACCCATTCAATTCTATTACATTCCCCATTCTTTAGTCTATTTCATTCACCATTCCATTTCTTTAAATTGCCCATTCCATTCTCCATTCCATTCCCCATTCAATTCCCTGTTCCATTCCATAATCCATTCCACTCCAGTCCCCTTTCCATTCTCCATTCCAACACCCTTTCCATTCCATTTCATTCCCCCTTCCATTCTCCATTATAATCCGCATTCCATTTCATTCCTTTCCTCATTTCAATAAGCATTCCATTCCCCATTCTATTCCATTCAATTTTCCATTGCATTCCCCGATCCATTCCATTCCATTTCCCATTCCATTACTCGTTCCTTTGCATTCCATTCCCCATTCCATACAGCATTCCATTCCATTACTTTCCGCATTCCATTCCGCTTTCCATTCCACTCAATTCACCATTCCATTCTAACAATTCCCCATTCGATTTCCTATTCTATTCCATTCCATTCCCCCTTTTATTTCCAGTTCCACTCCATTCCATTCCCTTTTGCATTCCCCAGTCCATTACATTCCATTTCCCGATCAATTAACCATTCCATTCCACACAATTACCCATTCCATTCCCGTTTGCATAACACATTCTATCTGATTCCATTCCACATTCCATTAACCATTCCATTCTCCATTCCATTCCCTGTCCACTTCATTCCTTTCGGCATTCCATTCCACATTCCATTCCGCATTACATTCCACTTTCAATCCTATTCCATTCCGCATTCCATTAACCATGCCATTCCATTCCATTCAACATTGACTTCCTCAGTCCATTCCATTCCATTCCCCATTCCCTTCCCAATTCCATTCCATTCCATTCACCTCCGCATTCCACATTCCATCCATTCCCCGTTCCATTCCCCGTTCCATTCCATTTCATTTCCCATTCCATTCCCCGTTCCATTCAATTCCATTACCCATTCCATTCCATTACATGAACATTCCATTCCCAAGTCCATTCCCTGCTCCATTCCATTTCATTCTCCATTCCATACTGTATTCCATTTCTCATTGCATTTCATTCCATTCCCTTCCATTCTCCATTCCATTTAACTTTCCATTCCATTCCATTCCACATTCTATTCCCCATTCCTTTCCCCGTTCCATTCCATTCCATTCCCCATTGCATTCCCCATTCCATTCTCCACTCCATTAATTTCCATTCTCCATTCCATTCTATATTCCATTTCTCAATCCATTTCATTCCTTTCCAATTCCATTCCCAATTCCATTCCCTGTTCCATTACCAGTTCCATTCCATTCCATTCCAAATTCCATTCTCCATTACATACCTCATTCCATTCCCCGTTCCATTCCATTTCATTCTCCTTTCCGTTTCCCTTTCCATTCCATTCCATTTTCCATTCCCTTCCCCTTTCCAATCCTTTCCATTCTGTATTTGATTCCCCATTCCTTTCCCCATTCCATTTCATTCCATTCCCCATTCCATTCCCCATTATATTCCATTGCATTCCCCATACCATTCCATTATATGTCCCATTCCATTCCCCAATCCACTCCCCAATCCATTCCATTCCATTCTCCATTCCATTCTATATTCCATTTCTCATTCCATTCCCCAATTCATTATCCATTCCATTGCCTGTTCAATTCCATTCCATTCCCAGTTCCATTCCCCATTCCATTCCACATTCCATTTTCCATTCCATTCCATTCCATTCTCCATTCCATTCCACTCTGTTCTCCATTCCAATAACCATTCCAATCCCCGTTCCATTACATTCCATTCCTCATTCCATTCCGCGTTCCATTCCTCATTCCATTCTCCATTCCATTCCCCATTCCATTCTCCATTACATTCCCCACTCCGTTTCCCTTTCCATTCCATTCCATTCCCTCATTCCATTTCCGATTCCATTCCCCGTTCCATTCCATTACATTCGCCATTCCTTTCACCATTCCATTCTATTCCATTAAACATTCCACTCTATATTTCTTTTCTCTCTGCATTTCATTCCATTGCCGATTCCACTCTCCATTCCATTCCCCGTTCCATACCATTCCATTCACCATTCCATTAATATTTCCATTCCATTCAATTCCCCATTCGTTTCCATTCCATTTTCCATTCCATTCCATTCCCTTCTCCATTACATGCCCCATTCCATTCTACGTTCAATTCCATTTCACTCCCTATTCAATTACATTCCATTCCCCATTCCATTCTCCATTTCATTCCATTCCATACTCCATTCCATTCTATATTCCATTTCTCATTCCATTTCATTTCATACCCCATTCTATTTTTCTTCCATTCCATTCCATTCTCCATTCTATTCCCCATTGCATTCACCGTTCCATTCTATTCCATTGTCCATTCCATTCTCTATTCCATTTCTCATTCCATTTCATTCCATTCTCCCTTCCATTCTCACTTCCATTCCTTCTATTCTCCATTTCATTCCCTATTCCATTCCCCGTTCCATTACTTTCCATTCCCCATTTTATTCCCCATTTCATTAGCCATTCCATTCCCCACTCCATTACATTCCATTCTCCATTCCATTCTATATTCCATTTCTCATTCCATTTCATTCCATTCCCCATTCCATTTCCAATTTCATTCCTTGTCCCATTCCCGGTTCCATTCCATTCCTTTCCAAATTCCATTCTCCATTACATTCCTCATTCCATTCCCCGTTCCATTCCATTTCATTCCCCTTCCGTTTCCCTTTCCATTCCATTCCATTCTCCATTCCAATCCCTATTCCATTCCCCATTCCATTACATATTCTATCGCAGTCCATTCCCCATGCCATGACCCATTCTATTCTCTTACATTCCCCATTCTTTAACCTATTTCATTCGCCATTCCATTTCTTTAAATTGCCATTTCCATTCCACATTCCATTCCACTTTCCATTAAATAATCCATTACATTCCATTCCCCTTTCCATTCTCCATTCCAATCCCCATTCCGTTTCATTTCATTCACCATTCCATTCCCCATTCCATTCCCCATTCCACTTTCCATTCCATTCCATTCTATTCCCCATTCTATTCCCCATTGCGTTCCATTCCATTCCCCGTTGCATTCCATTCCATACCCCATTCCATTCCCCATTCCATTCCATTCCCCATTCAATTCCCCATTCCATTAACCATTCCATTCCATTCCATTAAACATTCCATTCTTTATTCCATTTCTAATACTATATCATTCCATTTCCCATTCCATTCCCCATTGCATTTCTGTTCCATTCCATTCCATTCTCCATTTCATTCTAAATTCCATTTCTCATTCCATACCATTCTATTCAACATTGCATTCCATTACCTGAACCATTCCATTCCATTCCATTCTCCATTTCATTCTTCATTCCATTCCCAGTTGCCTTCCATTCCATTCTAATTTCCATTCCCCATTCCATTCCCCATTCCATTCCATTCCATGCCCCGTTCCATTCTCCATTCTCTTCCATTTCACTCCCTCTTCCTTTTAATTCAGTTCCCCCTTCCATTCCCCATTCTATTCCATTCCATTCTCCATTCCATTCTATATTCCATTTCTCATTCCATTTCATTATATTCCCCATTCCATTCCCCGTTCCATTCCATACCATTTCACATTACATTCTATATTTAGTTGCTCATTCCATTTCCTTCCATTAACCATTCCATTCTTCATTCCATTCCCCATTCCATTCCATTAAACATTACATTCTATATTCCATTTCTCATTACATTTCATTCCATTCCCCATTCCATTCTCCATTCCAGTCCCCATTAAATTCTTCATTCCAGTCCCCGTTCCATTCCATTCCATACCCCATTCTATTCCCAGTTCCATTTTATTCCATTTGCCATTCCATTGCATTCCATTCTCCATTTCATTCCATTCCATTCTAAATTCCATTCCATATTCCATTTGATTACATGCTCCATTCCATTCTCCGGTCCATTCCATTTCACTACCTCTTCCATTTCATTCCATTCCCCATTCCATTCCCCGTTCCATTCCTCTCCATTCCCCATTCCATTCCCCATTCCATTCCATTCCATTAAACATTCCATTCTATATTCCGTTTCTTACTCCATTTCATTCGATTCCCGATTACATTCTCCATTCCATTCCTCATTCCATTATCCATTCCATTATCCATTCCATACCATTCCATTCCCCATTCCATTGCCAGTTCCATTCCATTCCATTCCCTATTCGTTTCCATTCCATTTTGAATTCCATTCCATTCCTTTCTCCATTCCATTCCCCATTCCATTCCATTACACCATTCCATTCTACATTCCATTCCATTTCACTCCCTGTTCAATTCCATTCTCCATTAAATTCCCCATTCTATTCCCCTTTCCATATCCCGTTCGATTTATTTCCCTTCTCCATTCCATTCCCTATTCCATTCCCCATTCCATTTCCCATTCCATTCCATTAAACATTCTATATTCCATTTTTCATTAAATTTCATTCCATTCTCCATTCCATTCTCCATTCCAGTCCCCATTAAATTCCCTATTCCATTCCCCGTTCCATTCCATTCCATTCCATTCTCCATTCTATATTCCATTTCTCATTCCATACCATTCTATTCAACATTGCATTCCATTACCTGAACCATTCCATTCCATTGCATTCTCCGTTCCATTCTTCATTCCATTCCCGGTTGCATTCCATTCCATTCTAAATACCATTCCACATTCCATTCCCTGTTCCATTCCATTCCATGCCCCAATCCATTCTCCATTCTATTCCATTTCACTCCCTGTTCCTTTGAATTCAGTTCCCCATTCCATTCCCCATTCCATTCCATTCCACTCTCCATTCCATTTTATATTCTATTTCTCATTCCATTTCATCCCATTCCCCATTCCATTCCCCGTTCCATTACATACCGTTTCACATTCCATTCTATATTTGGTTGCTCATTCCATTTCATTCCATTCCATTCTCCATTCCATTCCCCATTCCATTTGATTACATGCTCCATTCCATTCTTCATTCCATTCAATTTCACTCCCTCTTCCATTTTATTCCATTCACCATTCCATTCACCATTCCATTTCCCATTCCATTATATTCCAATCCATTCTCCATTCCATTCTATATTCCATTTCTCATTCCATTTCATTCCATTCCCCATTCCATTCCCCATTCCATTCCATACCATTTCACTTTCAATTCTATATTTGGTTACTCATTCCATTTCATTCCATTCCCCATTCCATTAAACATTACATTCTATATTTCTTTTCTCTTTACATTTCATTCCATTCCCCATTCCATTCTCCATTCCAGTCCCCATTAAATTCCCCATTCCATTCCCCATTCCATTCCATTCCATTCCATTCCATTCTCCATTTCATTCTATATTCCATTTCTCATTCCATACCATTCTATTCAACATAGCATTCCATTACCTGAACCATTCCATTCCATTCCATTCTCCATTCCATTCTTCATTCCATTCTCAGTTGCATTCCATTCCATTCTAAATTCCATTTCCCATTCCATTCCCCATTCCATTCCATTCCATGCCCCATTCCATTCTACATTCTATTCCATTTCATTCCTCTTCCTTTGAATTCAGTTCCCCTTTCCATTACCCATTCTTTTCCATTCCATTCTTCATTCCATTTTATATTCCATTTCTCAATCCATTTCATTCCATTCCCCAATCCATTCCCTGTTCCATTCCATACCATTTCACATTCCATTCTATATTTGGTTGATCATTCCATTTCATTCCATTTCCCATTCCATTCTGCATTCCTTTCCCCATTCCTTTCCTCATTCCATTCCATTCCATTAAAGATTACATTCTATATTCCATTTCTCATTCCATTTCATTCCACTCCCCATTCCATTCTCAATTCCATTCCCCATTGCATTTCCCATTCCATTGCATTCTATTAAACATTCCATTCTATATTCCATTTTGCATTCCATTTCATTCCATTCCCCATACCATTCTCCATTCCATTCCCCATTACATTCCACTTTCCGTTCCCCATTCCATTCCCCGTTCCTTTCCCCATTCCATTCCACTACATTCTCCATTACATTCCATTCCATTCTAAATTCCATTAACAATTCCTCTCCCCATTCCATTACATTCCATTCCCAATTCCATTCTGCGTACTGTGACACATTCCATTCTCCATTGCATTCCCCATTGGATTCCCCATTCCATTCCATTATCCATTCCATTCTCCATTACATTCCCCATTCCATTTCCATTCCATTCCATTCCATTCCCCATTCCGTTTCCCGTTCCATTCCACTCCATTCCCCATTCCATTCCCCGTTCCATTCCATTCCATTAAATATTACATTCTATATTCCATTTCTTACTCTGTTTCATTCGATTCCCGATTACATTCTCCATTCCATTCCTCATTCCATTATCCATTCCATTATCCGTTTCATACCCTTCCATTCTCCATTCCATTCCCAGTTCCATTCCATTCCGTTTCCCATTTGTTTCCATTCCATTTTCCATTCCATTCCATTCCCTTCTCCATTCCATTCCCCATTCCATTCCATTACATGCCCTATTCCATTCTACATTCCATTCCATTTCACTCCCTATTCCATTCCATTCCATTCTCCATTCCATTCAACATTCCATTCCCGATCCATTCCTTTCCCTTCTCCATTCCATTCCCGATTCCATTCCCCATTCCATTCCATTCCATTCTCCATTCCATTCCCCGTTATATTCCATTCCATTCCCCAATTCATTCTTCGTTACTTTCCATTCCATTCTCCATTCGATTCTATATTCCATGTCTTGTTCCATTCCCCATTCCGTTCTCCATTCCATTCCCCATTCCATTCCCTTCCATTCCCAATTCCATTCCCCTTTCCATTCCTTTCCAACCATTCATCATTCCATTCCATATTCTATTCCATTCCATTCCCCATTCCATGTCACATTCAATTCTATTACATTCCCCATACTTTAACCTATTTGATTCACCATTCCATTTCTTTAAATTGCCCATTCCATTCTCCATTCCAATCCCCATTAAACTCCATTTCATTCCCCATTCCATTCCCCATTCCATTCCCCATTCTATTCCTCGTTCCATTCCATTCTACTCCCCATTCTATTCCCCATTGCGTGTCATTCCATTGCCCATTGCATTCCATTCCATTCCCTATTCCATTCTCCATTCCATTCCATTCCCCATTGAATTCCCCATTCCATTAACCATTCCATTCCATTCCTTAAACTTTCCAGTCTTTATTCCATTTCTAATTCTATTTCATTCCATTCCCCTTTCCATTCCCCACTGCATTCTGGTTCCATTCCATTCTTTTCTCCATTTCAATCCGTATTCCATTTCTCATTCCATACCATTCTATTCAACATTCCATTCCATTACATGACCCATTCCATTCCATTCCATTGTCCATTCCATTCCTCATTCCATTCCTGTTGCATTCCATTCCATTCTCCATTCCATTCCCCATTCCTTCCTCTGTTCTATTCCATTTCACTCCCTCTTCCTTAGAATTCAGTTCCCCATTCCATTCCCCGTTTCATTCCATTCCATTCTCCATTCCATTCTATATTCCATTTCTCATTCCATTACATTCCATTCCCCATTCCATTCCCCGTTCCATTCCTTACCATTTCACATTCCATTCTATATTTGGTTGCTCACTTCATTTCATTACATTCTCCATCCCATCCCCCATTCCATTCCCCATTCCATTTTCCATTCCATTCCATTCCATTAAACATTACATTCTATATTCCGTTTCTCATTACATTTCATTCCATTCCCCATTCCATTCTGCATTCCAGTCCACATTAAATTCCCCATTTCATTTTCCGTTCTATTCCATTGTTTCCCCATTTCATTCCCAGTTCCATTTTATTCCATTTGCCATTCCATTCCATTCCATTCTCCATTTCATTCCATTCAATTCTCCATTCCATTCCCCATTCCATTTGATTACATGCTCCATTTCATTCTCTGTTCCATTCAGTTTCACTCCCTCTTCCATTTCATTCCATTCCCCATTCCATTCACCATTTCATTCCCCATTCCATTCCATTCCATTCCATTCCATTCCATTCTCCATTTCATTCCCCATTCCTTTCCCCATTCCATTCCCAGTTCCATTCCATTTCATTCCGCAGTCCATTCCCTGTTCCATTCCAATCCATTCCCTTTTCCATTCCCCATTGCATTCCATTCACATCCCCATTACATTCTCCATTCCAATCCCCATTCCGTTTCCCAGTCCATTCCCCGTTCCATTCCATTCCATTCCCCATTGCATTCCCCATTCCACTCACCGTTCCATTCCATTCCATTCCCCATTAGATTCCATTACATGCCCCATTCCATTACCCTTTCCGTTACCTGTTCCATTCCATTCTGTTCCCCATTTTATTCCACATTACATTCCATTTCACTCTCTAGTCCATTCCCCATTCCATTACCCGTTCCATTCCCCTTTCAATTCCCTGTTCCATTCCATAACACTAAACATTCCATTCTATATTCCATTTCTCATTCCATTTCATTCCCCTCCCTATTCCATTCTCAATTCCATTCCCCATTGCATTCCCCATTCCATTCCTTGTTCCATGGCATTCCA
>PVKV010026136.1:0-28513 GCA_004027835.1 Alouatta palliata | reverse complement strand
AGCTTAGTTTGGCTGGATATGAAATTCTGGGTTGAAAGTTCTTTTCTTTAAGGATGTTGAATATTGGCCCCCACTCTCTTCTGGCTTGTAGGGTTTCTGCTGAGAGATCTGCTGTGAGTCTGATGGGCTTCCCTTTGTGGGTAACTTGACCTTTCTCTCTGGCTGCCCTGAGCATTTTCTCCTTCATTTCAACCCTAGTCAATCTGACGATTATGTGCCTTGGGGTTGCTCTTCTTGAGGAATATCTTTATGATGTTCTCTGTATTTCCTAAACTTGAATATTGGCCTGCCTTCCTAGGTTGGGGAAGTTCTCCTGGATAATATCCTGAAGAGTATTTTCCAGCTTGGATTCATTCTCTCCATCACATTCAAGTACACCTATCAAACGTAGATTAGGTCTTTTCACATAGTCCCACATTTCTTGGAGACTTTGTTCATTCCTTTTTACCCTTTTTTCTCTACTCTTGCCTTCTTGTTTTTTTTCATTGATTTGATCTTCGAGCTCTGATATGCTTTCTTCTGCTTGGTCGATTCGGCTGTTGAAACTTGTGTATGCTTCACAAAGTTCTTGTGTTGTGTTTTTCAGCTTCATCAATTCACTTACATTCCTCTCTAAGTTGGTTATTCTCGTTAGCATTTCGTCAAATCGGTTCTTTGTTTCTTTGCATTGGGTTAGCACAAGTTCTTTTAGCTCACAGAAGTTTCTTATTACCCACCTTCTGAAGCCTGATTCTGTCATTTCATCACACTCATTGTCCATCCAGCCTTGTTCCTTTGCTGGTGAGGAGTTGTGATCCCTTGGAGGAGGAGAGGCATTCTGTTTTCAGGTGTTTTCCTCCTTTTTGCGCTGGTTTCTTCCCATCTTTGTGGATTTATCAATGTGTGGTCTTTGTGGTTGGTGATTTTCAGATGGGGTCTCTCACTGGATGTCCAGTTTGTTGATGATGAAGTTATTTCTTTCTGTTTCTTAATTTTCCTTCTAACAGTCTGGCCCCTCTGCTGTAGGAATGCTGAGGTCCACTCCCGGCCCTGCTTGCCTGGGGATCACCTGCAGCGGCTGTAGAACAGTAAGGGTTGCTGCCAGTTTCTTCTTCTGCTGTCTTTTCCCCAGAAGATTACCCACCAGATGTCAGTCTGAGGTCTCCTTTATGAGGTGACTCGTTGGATATAAGGGGGTCAGGGAGCTGCTTGAGGCGACAGAGTGTCCTTTACAGGAGCTCAAGTGCTGAGCTGTGAACTCCGTTGTTCAGAGTTGCTGGGCAGGTACGTTTAAGTCTGCTGTAGCAGAACTCATAAACCCCTTTTCTTCCTCAGGTGCTCTGTCCCGGGGAGTTAGGGCTTTATTTATGAGTTTCCCTTGTGCTGCTGCCTCTTTCTCAGGGCTGCCTTGCCCAGCGATGAGGCAGCCTACTCACTGCCTGCAGAGGCTTTGCTGAGCTGGTGTGGGCTCCGCCCAGCTGCCGTGTGAACTTCCCTGCAGTCCAGTTTATACCGGTGTAGTTAGAACTGCCTCTGCAATGGCAAACTCCCTCCGTAGTGGCAGACTGCCTCAGTAATGGCGGACGTCCCTCCCCCACAGAGCTGGACCGTCCCAGGTTCAGCTGTGCTTGCTGTGAAACTCTCGATCCAGAGAGTTTCCAATGGCTGTTTTTTTGTGGGGGTGGGACCAGCTGAGCCTGATCACCTGGCTCTCTGCCTCAGAGTGTTTTTTTTTTTTTTTTTTTTTTTAAGTCGAATGGTCACTGTCTCCCAGGTGTTCCAGCCGCCTGTTGAAAAGGCGCCAGGATCTGTGTGATTTCCCGTGCGGTGACCCACTGCGCTGGCTGAAACCGCCGGCGCTGGCATTTTTTTGCCTGGGAAATCTGCTGGCCTGGCTACCTATTTCAGTCCCCTTTTTTAATCAGATGAATGGGCGGCTCTGCCTTCCCGGAGCTCCAATTGCCAGCTAAAACGGCACCCGGACCCACGTATTTTGTATGGGGAACCGCTCCGCCGGGGCTCTGCTCCAAACAGCGGTGGTGAAAACAGCCGCGCCAGCGAAAACAGCCTCACCGGCCAAACCAGCTGCGCTGGTGACCCGTGGGGCTCCTTCCCCTGGGAATCTCCTGGTCTGTGGGCAATAAAAATCCATCTGGGGATGTGGTGCCCACTCACCCTCCACGCTTTCACTGGGAGCTGCAATCCTCAGCTGCTCCTAATCGGCCATCTTGGATCCTCTCTTGAGTGGTTTTCTTAATCCTGAGTTCTAATTTGATTGTGCTATGGTCTGAGAGACTGTTTTTATGATTTCTGTTCTTTTCCATTTGCTGAGGAATGATTTACTTCCAATTATGTGGTCAATGTTAGAGTAAGTGTGATGCAGTGCTGAGAAGAATGTATATTCTTTGAATTTGGGGTGAAGTGTTCTGTAAATGTCTATTAGGTCTGCTTGGTCCATATCTGCGGTCAAGTCCTGGTTATCCTTGTTGACTTTCTGTCTCGTTGATTTATCCAATATTGTCAGTGGAACTTTAAAGTCTCCCACTATTATTGTGCGGGAGTCTAAGTCTCCTTATAGGTCATTAAGAACTTGCTTTATGTATCTGGGTGCTCCTGCATTGGGTGCATATATATTTAGGATGGTTAGCTCTTCTTGTTGCATTGATCCTTTTCCTATTATGTAATGCCCTTCTCTGTCTCTTTTGATCTTTGTTGGTTTGAAGTCCGTTTTATCAGAGACTAGGATTGCTTCCCCTGCTTTTTTTTTTTTTTACTCTCCATTTGCTTGGTAAATCTTCTTCCATCTTTTTATTTTGAGTCTATGTGACTCTTTGCATGTGAGATGGGTCTCCTGAATACAGAACACCAATGGGTCTTGACTTTTTATCCAGTTTGCCAGCCTGTGTCTTTTGATTGGTACAGTTAGTTCATTTACATTCAATGTTAATATTGTTATGTTTGAATTTGATCCTGCAATTTTGTTACTGCCTGGTTGTTTTGCCTGTTAGTTAATGCAGTTTCTTCATTGTGTTTTTGTTCTTTACCATTTGATATGTTTTTGCAATGGCTGGTCCTGGTTGTTCCTTTCTGTGTTTAGTACTTCATTCAGGAGCTCTTGTAAGGTAGATCTTATAGAAATGAAGTCTCTCAACAAATGCTTGTCCATAAAGGATTTTATTTCTCCTTTACTTATGAAGCTTAGTTTGGCTGGATATGAAATTCTGGGTTGAAAGTTCTTTTCTTTAAGAATGTTGAATATTGGCCCCCACTCCCTTCTAGGTTGTAGGGTTTCTGCTGAGACATCCGCTGTGAGTCTGATGGGCTTCTCTTTGTAGGTGACACGACTTTTCTCTCTGGCTGCCCTTAGCATTTTTTCCTTCGTTTCAACCCTGGTGAATCTGACAATTATGTACCTTGGGGTTGCTCATCTTGAGGAGAGCTTTGTGGTGTTCCCTTTATTTCCTGGATTTGAACATTGGCCTGCCTTTTTAGGTTGGGGAAGTTCTCTTGGATAATATCCTGAAGAGTGTTTTCCAGTTTAGATTCATTCTCCCTGTCACATTCAGGTACGCCGATCAAGCATAGATTAGGTCTTTTCACATAATGCTATAGTCCTTGGAGGTTTTGTTCATTTCTTTTCACTCTTTTTTTCTCTGATCTTGCCTTCTCCTTTTATTTCATTGACTTGATCTTCAATCTCTGATACCTTTTTTTCTGGTTGATCAATTCAGCTGTTGAAACTTGTATATGCCTTGCAAAGTTCTCATGCTGTGTTTTTCAGCTCCATCAAGTCATTTATGTTCTTCTCTAAGCTGGTTATTCCAGTTAGCGTTTTGTCTAACCTTTTCTAAAGATTCTTAGTTTCTTTGCATTGAGTTAGAACATGTTCTTTTAGCTCAGAGAAGTTTGTTATTATCCACCTTCCGAAGCCTCCTTCTGTCAGTTCGTCAAACTCATTCTGTGTCTTGTTTTGTTCCTTTGATTGTAAGGAGTTATGATCCCTGGGAGGAGAAGAGATGTTCTAGTCTTTGATGGTTTCATCCTTTTTGTGCTGTTTTCTTCACATCTTGGTGGATTTATCTCCCTTTGATCTTTGAAGTTGGTGATTTTGGGAGGAATCTCTGAGTTCATGTCCTTTCTGTTGCAATTGGAGCTGTATCTTTTTTGGCCTGTAGAGGCGCTGCTGGGCTGCCTCGGATTCAGTCAGGTTGCTGAGTGGGTGGTCTTCTGGAGTTTTTTTAGGCAGGTGAGATTAGCCCTGCCTTTCCAATGGCATCTCTCCTTCCCCGAGCTCAGTCTTCCTGATCAGGGTCAAACTGGTGTATTTACTGCGAAGCTTTCTAGTGCCCGGCTGCAGTTTGAGTTTTGTGGAAGGCCACATGGCCTATTTCCCTGCTTTCAACTCTGCCTCTTTCTGTGGGATGGGTAGTTCCGTCCTGTTGGCATTAGTCCAAACTTCTGCCCAGGTCCCTGCTGACAACTTGCAGCACCAGGCAGGAGCTGTCACTCAGATTTACATCAACAACCCACGGTGCCTCTCAGTTCAGCGGGGCTTTCGTGGACCGTGGGTTGCAGGAGGATTGAGGGAAACACAGGATCCTAATCAGACCATCGAGGGGGTGAAGTCCCTGACCCTCCAAGCTGGCTGCATATTCCAGGTGGTGACGCACCCTGGCCTGTCTTGGTTTGCCCTCCCTGGGCTGCTCTCACCCTGCTTCTGCTTTGGCTTACCTTCCCTGGGCTATTTTCAGTGACCTACCAGTCCCACCGAAATGAATCTGGCACCTCACTTGGAATCATGAAGTCCTCTAGCCCCCTGCGTCTCATTTGCTGGGAGTTACATTCTAGTGTTGCCTCCTCTTGGTCATCTTGGCACGCCCCCCCCCCCCCATTTTGCTTTTTTATGTCACTTTTGAATTTTTATTTGGGTTAAAAAAATAACTATATTAAAATATCTTGTTATACATATTTATTTGTCCTTGTATACTCAGATGGTTTGACCCTCTAAATTTTGTTACTATGATACTTAGTCCAAAAATTAACTACAGTTATGTGTTCCTTATGTTAATATAGGACCTGGATAGTAATACAGTAACCACTGCATATTTATATCCATTATGTAATCTCAGCAGGAAGCCCCATATTTCAGATACAAAGTTAGCACTCCAATATTTGTTGTGTAAATAAATTATTGCAAAGTAGTTTACTGGGTCATGCACATATTTCCTCCAGTCTGTTTTATCCAAGGATGGACACAGGGGCAAAACTATACATTATGTCACTCTGAAGTTAAGTTATTGGACACATCTGTAAGATAATTCATACTTCATCACTAGAAAATTAACTGAATTTTGAAAATCAATATTTTTGGTCCATGTTTGTTCTATATTCCTTAGATAAATTTTGTTGGAAGTCTAATTAGTTTTATTGTTTTAAATTTAGCTTAAGGTGTTATAATAGTAGCAGTCTTGGTTTAAAAACCTGCGTTTAAAATGTCCTGCATGAACACTAGAGTCTGAAGTTAGAAGCACGGTCAGTATTTGTACTGAATTTTACGCCCTTACATTCACAATATCATTTACTTAAAATTTGTTTTTCAATTAATGTTGCTCAGTTCTCATGTATAATGCTATTTGTCTAAGATTTTATTTAGTAAAATTTAGATAATCAAATATGCCTCATTCTATAAACCTGGGAATATTTCTTATTTCTGTACTTGATAAAGGTGCAATTGGTATCTTTGAATATTGCTGTCAAGTGGTGAGATACATTTTGAAGACTCTTTTTATTAATACTTCATCTTCAAAAGAAAATGAAAAAGGTTTCAGTATATCCTCTTTTCCAGGTTTTTTCATTATGTGATGTTTTAGTTTTGTATGCATTTTATTTAAAATTAAGTATTTTCATTATTGGATATAAGCAGATTTTATCTAAAATATAATTTAAAATATTATAATAATTTTTGATGAATTTGAACACATGTAAAACCGAAGTCCCCTAGCAACTAACTTGTAATATAACAGTTGACCACAACACCTGTAATACCTATTACATACATACTTATTTCTAGTTTTACACTATCTGTACTTTGAGCTCATTCTATTTAATCCAGGGATCAATATATCCACTTTATTAACCAAGAAGATCAGAATTACCATATCAGACTGATTGAGGTTATAGATACAAATCAATAGTGAAAGTTTTGTGGATATGAGAATTGAGTGGGCCTTCAAGCTTCTTCCACTTCAGCTCAAACACCTGTCTCAGATAGTCTTCACTTCCTATTTCAGGGACTTTTTAAATTGTCCAAGGCACAAAAAATTTGATAAGTTCCGATTCATTTCTAGTCACTTCTCCTATAATTAAAATCTGTTCCAGTTATTTTTAAGTGTCATTACACAACCTTACTTATATGATGCAGGCATAACTCAGCCCTGGTTTAGTTTGCTTCACCCAGAAGATTCAGATCAGTCTGACTCCCTCTAGCCCTATTTTTGAATTTTGTTTATTGTACATTCATCAATAATTAATAATCACAATGTTGGGAGTTACACAGAAGTCTTCATACTCTCCTCTTCTTGCCCTTTCTTAATGACAAAGAATCTAACTTTTATTTTTACACTTGTGAGAGCATAAAACATACCTTATCTTTAAAATTACTCTAGATATAATTAGCACTTTTTTATTAATAAAGTGTTCTCAGGAAAGACTTAGGTTATGATCCAGTGCAGAAAATTCACATTTTTTAAAACAAGAAACAACTGCATTTAAGAGTATAATCATATCTAAGCCAAATATCTAAGTTCAAATGCAATTTTAATGAAAAGGATTCTGTAGCCCAATTTCTTTTCAACTGACTAAGGGAATTAAACTATTGGGATGAATTTGCAGATAAACAGAATTTTTTCTATCTTTCAGTCTGCCTGTCTTTACATATATATATATATGCATTTATGTATGTCTCTGTAATCTCCTTATATTAATAAATATGCATATATGTATATGTATATTTATATATGCATTTATAGATGCAAATAAGATAGATACAGATATAGACACATTTAAAATCAAACATAGATATATATAAAAGTAAAAATTCCAATAACCTTCATGGGATGACAGTTCAGTTAAGCAGCCCAGGCGGTGAAGTCTGAGTGTAGACTATTGTAGAGTTGAGCAGTGTATTTTGCTTCTGGTGACTTTTAATATTTGATTCGTATCTCTCTTGCATTTACTCTTTTTCCATACCTGTAAAAAGAGCATCTTAATGTCTGCCTTGCTTTATTCTCATTTTGGCATATAAAAGACAGAGTCATGCTTACAGTAAATGCTCAGTAAATGTGGCTGCTATTATTATTCACATTGTCTTTGATATTCTGGAATGTACGTAGAACATGAAACATAAATTTAAACACCTCTTCTTTCTCTCACATTTCTACTTCTTCTAGCCAGTTTCATCTCCAGATACATCTGTCTTAATAATTGAGTGAGAGTTGAACACAAAGACATTTGCTTTTTTGTAAAACAGAGATAAATTGCTCCTTGTTTTCTTTTCCAGTTTTAATTTCACCCCAAATTTATAGCTGAGAGTGGAGCCATCTTTACAGAAAGAGGCTCTCAGTTTGTACTCAGCAAAGATGAATATCCAAACATTCATGCTTGTTCCACTCAGTCCTTGTTTTGGACTTGGAGTGTTCATGTTTATCTTCAGTCATCAGATTTGGTATTCCTTTATCTCTTACCATGACTCATTGCAAATAACCTGCTAGTGTTCTGTCCTATCCATAGTCAAAAAAGGAAAGTTGCCCTGGAGGCCTTCTATTTCTATCATTTGTCCGAAAGCTTTTAGTCCACGCTTGTGTGGGGAAAGGATTTCAGGTCTACCTTTAGTGCCTTCAGTGGTGCTCACTGTTTCAGCTTTCCTCCTACATTGTAGAATGTTTGACAAAAAAGTTGTTGAATCGGATAAAAATGCCACAAAAAGTATTTGAGCCAGTATTTTAGAAACAGGTTGGGATTTTTGACAATCCTTTTCAATTTATAATATATGATACCAAAGTGAGTTCCAATTTCTAATAGTTTAGTATGGCTAAAGTCTAAATGCTGGTTGATATATTTAAACCCACAGCCATGGATGCCTACTGAATGTACCTTTCCAACACCACAAAAGGAAATCTACTGTACCGTCCTCAGTAAATCTGAGCCGTTAAAGACCATGAAAGATTGACAGGAAGGATACAGCTATCCATGTTTGTTTGTTGTACTATAAACTAGAACTGTCTGGTCAAAGATAAACTCAGCTGGTATAAGCCAAAAGCCATCATTGTATTTGTATTATACAAAACCTGGTAAGACCTAAGGTATAATTCTCAAACTTAAGATTAAAAAAAAAAAAAAAAAACCTAGCATTAAGCTCTGCCAAAAAATTCAGCTTTACAATATCTATATCTGGTAGAGTCCTAGACATTCAGATACTACACTGAGATTCTAGAAACAACATGACATCTCACTTTTTAAATATTTCCATTTTAAATAGGCCACCAGACTGTTGCAAATGCTGGACATAAAAAGCCCTTTAACAAATTTATTTTGGGAAAGATATTCAAACCCAGTCTGTCCTTTTTTCTCTCTATTATAAAGTGCTATTTTAAATTCAACTAACAAGACCTAAACAGCACTAAAATGACTGACAAGGGAATTATTAGCCACATTTTAATAGGTAAAGGCAGCATAGGTTTCAGTTGGAAACTTTTTTTTTTTTAGCACTAGCGCTCAGGAATGTACAGCTGGAAACATTTTTAAAGTTGTTATCCAATGCTCGATGGTCGCTGCATCTCACGTCATCTTTTTTCAGATTAAGGTAACAATTCTATTCGGAGTAGGAGGAAATTTGCTGTGGTTCATTTATAATGAATCAAGCAACATCTGCAATATGGTACAGCTAGATTAGCAAACCTGTAATTGAAGACTGAAAATAACGAATGAATTTTTCTTCTCTCTTACTTTCTGAATAGTTTCTTACTCATTATGTTTAATTTAGGCAAGGTTACAGCCACTGAAGGGTGGAGTAAACTGCTATCTTCAGAGACAGTGTTTCAGGATGAACTCATTTCCCTTCCACTGCAATTATTCACGTTTAAACGATATTTTTTTGCAAATCCATGCAAAGATAATTAGAAGTTACATGTGTTTTGTTTCCTCCTTAAAATTTATCACTCAGAGATTTAGACTAAAGCATTTTTAATTATTTTGGGCCAGGACGCAGTGTTTAAATGTAGTCAAAACATCTAGAGATAATATTTTAAAGATGTGGTTTGAACTAGCAAAATAAAAGCATTAAGACACTGACTGCTACATATGATTAGGAGCGAGTCTAGTTAAAAGGAGAACAGAGAGGGACGGGGTAGTGAAATGCTAAAGAGAGAAGAATTACATGGTTGAATAGAGTCATATATGCAAAAATAAAACATGATGTGGCTAGTAATCAGAAAACTTAAAATTGTAACCTTTGTCTAGTCAATTTTTTCCTCATTGTCTCTGTTTCTTTGTGTGTAAAAGGCCGAGATTAGGTAATTCCATTGGATATTACCAGCTTTATTTTTGTGGTAGCATAAGTTAACTAGCCATGGGAGAGGTGGGTGATACAGAGGGTCATTTTTGTTTCTACAGAAAAGCATGTTGTTGAGCAAAAACATTTTTTTTAGAGAAAAAGTGCAAATTTCCATTTTTGGAAATGGGAATGTTCAATTTTTGCATGTAATCTTAAAGCAGCACACAGTACAAATGTTTTTCTGTGTCCTAAATTCTAAGACAGTGGTTCTCAAAGTAGGATCCATGAACCCCTAGGGATCCCTGAGACCTTTTCAAGAGGTCCACAAGGTCAGAGCTAATTTCATAATAACACTAAGACATTATTTGCTATTTTTGGTTTTTGAAATTTGTCCTAATGGTACAAAAACAGTAGTGGGTAAAACTGCTGGAGGCTTAGTACAGATCACTGCACTAGCACTAAACTGGGCTAGGAGTCATTTTATATATATATATATTTTACCACTGTACACTCACAGCTAAATATAAGACTGAGTTCACATTCTTAATTAACAGTTAAAACATCTTTTTTGTAATAAATCTCAATATTTCAGTACACACATCTTTTTTAATATTGTGTGACAAAATAGGAAGTATATTTAAAACCCTCTACATACTGAAGTATGGTAGCTTTTGGAATTACAAGCTGAACTAACCCCATTTTTTTCACAAAGTACTCTTTTTCAGTTTTTTTATCTGTGTGATGCTGAATTTTCTTCATATATTTGAACCAAAATGACAAATCACAATAAAAATTTTTCAGAAGAAAACAAGAGTATACTGCTGTCTTGTATCAAGCAAGACATTAAAGAAGTTTGCAAAGGTGTGGAATGATAATGTAGCTCTCAGTAAATTATTTTTGTTTTAGAGTATATGGTTATTTTCATCAAAATATATTATGTGAACAGGTAATAATAGGTTTATCACTGTTATTTTAAAAGGAATTAATAAACATTTTAAAATTTCTCGATTTCCATTTCAAATTTGGTAAATGTAGATTGATAAATCTCACAGACACAAAGGCTCTTAGGAGTCTTTAATAATTTTTGAGGTTATAAAGGGATTGTGAGACCAAAAGATACTTGAGCACAGTTCCTCTGTGTGGCTCCTGGAAATTAATAACAGTACATCTGATTTGCATTTTTGTGTCCTGGGGGTGTCCCCTCTGCAGTGAAAGCTTACCAACATATTTACTCTCAGGAAAAAATAGAAAAAAGAGCAATCTTTGAGAGGAGACAAATCTTGCCTCTTTCAGAGTCCTGGAGCTGCATGCTGGACAATGTTTTAGGCTGAAAGTGAAAGGACAATGCTTAGGACTGATCTTGGAACAGATCCTTGAGGCACCTGAAATCTGTCATTCTTCGTTTGTATTTTTATTTTTAAAATCTGCTTTACAAATTCTAAAATTGCCCTGAAGGTTTTTAATAGGCTTATATATAGTGAAAATGGTTACTGTAAGATGATATACTAGGAGATGAGGATATTTCTTTTGGTCCTGTATAGCAATTCAAAGTTCAAGGAAGCCTACACAAAAAGTTTATGAGCCATTGGATGAATTTGCAAAGGCATCAATTTATCTTAGTTCCTGAAATCCTGAAATAACATCGAATCAATCATAAAAGGTAAAATCAACCACTGTAAATGGGTGTAACAGATTGTGTAAATGAAGCATAGCATATGCATTATAATAGCTAACTGCATGGTAATGCACTTTAGGCCAAACCTTATTGCTAATTTACCAAATTGCACCGCAGAGTGGAGTGAAAGGCAGTAGATTAACAGGCTCTGCTCAGAGCCAGGCAGGACACAGCTAGCAAATGGTGATTTGTTGGTGTGCATGCCATTTGTTACCTACTGGGAGTAAATCCTGGTTGGGAACACATCATAAATTATAAATTTGTCCTGTCCTCAGCCAGATCCTCATTTGTTAGTTTCTTTCCTTCTCTTCTGTTTTTACAGAGTACTTTATGAGCTACTAAATTAACCTGTACTGGCTGTTCTTTGAGGGAGCTAGAAGAATCTCTCACAAATGTTATTCAGCATAAGCACAAAAATTCTTCAGCATAATTGTGGGAGCAGAAAAGGCCAATGTACAGTATGTGTGGAGCACTTATGAATGTCAAGTTCTGCACCTGGCTTGGTGAGGGAGAATGCAAGAAGCCAGAAAAAAAAACCTATTATTATTATGCAATCAGGGGCCCATAGTGAATCAATGACATAGCAGAGCATTAGAAAGTATGGAATTTATGAATTCTAAAGTAGAGTGCAAGATATCAGAAGGCAATCCAGGGAGTAGTAGTGTGTTTAAAACAAAAACTGGAATGATACGGCTTTGAAAGTCTTTGAAACCATTATAGGATTTTTTTGCTGACTTTAAACATTGTTACGTAATATATGTACATATTTTTGGGGTGCTTGTGATATTTTGATATATTTAAATAATGTAAAAAGATCAAATCAAGATAATTGGTATATCCATCACATTAAATTTGTATCTTTATGCTAGGAACATTCAAATTATTCTCTTCTAGCTATTTTGAAATGTACAGGAGATTACTGTTTACTATAGTCCCCCTACGTATCTATCGAACACTAGGTCTTATTTCTTCTGTCTAATCCACTGAATATTAACACCCACTAATCAATCTCTCTTTGTTCCTCATTTCTCCTTCCCTCCTTGCCCTCTGGTAACCATCATTCTACTCTCTGTCATCATGAGATTTATGTTTTCAGTTCCCACATATGATTGAGAACATGAGATATTTGTCTTCCTTTACCTGTTTTATTTCACTTAACATAATGACCTCTGGTTCCATCCATGTTGCTGCAAATAATAGCATTTAATTGTTTTTTATGGATGAATAATATTTCATTTGTGTGTATAACACATTTTCTTTATCCATTCATCTTTTGATGGACACCTAGGTTGATCTCATATCTTGGCGATTGTGACTAGAGCTGCAATAAACATGGAAGTGCAGATACCTCTTTAATATACTGATTTTCTTTTTTATTTTTTGGATAATTACCCGGTAGCAGAATTGCTGGATCATATGATAGTTCTATTTATAGCTTCCTGATGAACTTCAACACTGTTTTCCATAGTGTGTGTGCTAATTTATATTTCCACCAACAGTGTATCAGGGTTCCTTTCTCATCACAGTCGCCGACATTTGTAATTCCCTGACTTTTTGATGAAAACCATTTTAACTGGAGTGAGACAATATCTCATTGTAATTTTGATTAAAATTTCTGTGATAAGTGATGTTGAGTGTTCATTTTTTATACCTGTTGGTCCTTTGTATATCCTCTTTTGAGAAATGTCTGTTTAGACCTTTTGCCCATTTTTAAATGGATTAGGTTGTTTTTTTTTTTTTTGCTATTGGCACCTTATATATTCTTATTAGCAATATCTTGTCATATGAATAATTGATAAATATTTTCTCCCACTCTGTGGGTTGTCTATTCACTTTGTTGATTGTTTTATTTACTGTGCTGTTGCCTGTGCTTTTGAGGTCTTACACAAGAGGTTTTGCCTAAACTAATATCCTAGAGTATTTCCCCAGTGTTGTTAAAATGTCAATGCTATCCAAAGCAATTATATATTTGGTGCAATCTCTATCAAAATATCAATATCATTCTTCATGGAAATAGAAAAAAAAATCCTTAAATTTCTATGGAACCACAAAAGACCTTTCTTTTTGTGGTTCCATATAAATAGCCAAAGTAATCTGGAGGAAAACCAACAACAACAAAAACAACAAAACAAAGCTGGCAGCATCAGACTACCTGACTTCTTCAAAATGTAATACAAAACCGTAGTAACCGTATCAGCTTACTAGACCTTGTCTCTCACCATGTACAGAAATCTCAGAGTGGATTAAAGACTTAAATCTAAGACCTGAAACTATGAAACTGCTAAAATACTATAAAAATATTTTAAATATACAAAAAAATTTAGACAAAAATGTGATAGTATCCTTTATCACTATGCATATTTAACAATTTTAATCTTTTTTTTTAAAATGATGCGTTTGTGAGCATATGGTATTGGTCTTTTTTACAGTCTGCCCACTGCCCTTTTTATTATTCTTATTCTGCCATAATTTTTATTTTCACATGTTTTGAGTGCGTGCATCCTCAGGAATACAAAAACCTGCCTTTATTTGAAGTATACTTTGTACACAGCTGTAAACTCCTCTGTCCAATATGGCAGATACTACTTCACTCTTGTCCTTGGGTTCTGGATATAGAGTAAGAAGTGGGTGATTTTTAGCCAAAATGTTATGATGACCTCAGTGAGCAGTTCTCATAGTGGTGTTTTTGGTTAAAGTCCTAATTAGCCTTCTGTAGTTAATGAGCGTGTGGGTTATAAATCTATTCATTATTGTGAATGATACGGCCAGTGAATAAAATTTGCCAGTTTTGCACAAAGACATAATTATTTATGAAAAGCCTTACCCCAGATATGGAAATCATAATAATTAGATTTAATCTTTCTGTGACTTATGTGTTTTTTCCAGGGAAACAGATGTCTAGAGAGTGCTAATTACTAGCAGTTGAAAGTTTCCTATGTAGACAAATCAGAAAGTTAGGAGGCTAAACCCTGGAACTTTTAGCATCGGTTAGCCATGTGCCTTTAGAAAAGAGGCACTCCCTGGAGGCTTCCTGTCTGTATTGGTACATTGGTCTTATATAATGTTACCAGCCGTTTATCCCTGGAAAAGTAATGAATTTTAAAGCACTTTCCTTAATTGCTTAAATAGATAAAAGAAGCTTGTTTGCAAAAATTCATTAACTTAGTCAAAACTGGCCCATGAATAAAATGTTATACCAAGAAAAGAAATAGAATGTACCCCTTTTGGTCAGGACACTGAGTTTCAAAGTCAAAAATGAGCTGGGGCTTTATGATGGCTGATAAGAGACATCTGATACTTGTGTCATCCAAAAGAAGAACCAAAATAGCAAGGAGATAATCACACTTCTAATAGTTCACCTAAAAGAGAATGCTGGAATTCAACAGATAATAGAAAAAAAAAAAAAAAACTCAATGCAAGGAAAGGGAAATGAGGTGGCTTGCTCAGCTGGGATCCGTCCGGAGCTGGAGAGGCTCCCCAGTGCAAGGAAAGGGCGAGTGACCCTAAGTGGTCCACATTCCTACCATGAACTACTGCAATTATAGCCATGGGGAAGCTTCTTGATTCTCATAGGCCCTGAGACTAACAGGCAGCTATCTGGAGAGTAGCTCAAAAACAGACAGAAGAGATTACATCAGGCTAAAAACTTCTGTACAACAAAGAAAACCAATAAAATGAAGAGAGAAGCCACAGAATGGGAGAAAATATTTGTCAGTTATTCATAGGACAAGGTATTAATAACAAGAATATATAAAGAACTCTAACAACTCAATGGAAAACAATAATCCAATTAAAAAATAAGCAAAAGATCTGAATAAACATTTCTTAAGAGAAGATATACAGAAGGCATATTAAAAAATACTCACCATCACTAATCATCACAGAAATGCAAATCCAAACTACAAGAAATATCATGTCACTCCAAAACTTTTTTATCAAAAAGTCAGGAAATTATGGATGCTGGTGAATATGTGGAGAAAAAGCTGACCCCCACGGTCAACATTTCTACATGAACTCCTGCAATTAAAGCCAAGAGAGAGACCCAGGATTCTCATGGGCCCTGAGATTAATATAGGGAGCTACTTGGAGAGTAGGCAGTGATACTGTGTCAGAGAGAGAGCTCACACACACCCCAAGTCCTAAGCAGTTACACAGTAAGTCACCATTTTGGTAGCCTAGCCCCCACTAGACTGCATCTTGTACTGGGACCCAAGAGCTCCGGCATCTCACATCCTTGGAGCCTCATTGATATCCCCCACATGTACCTGGATACTGCTGCTGGCTGCTGCCTCAAGGGCAAAAGTGTGAGCCATTAGCAGCAACCCCACCAGCCCCAGTATCAGGGCCACTGCACATTTGAAAACACATTAAGGAAAGGCTACACTACTTATAGTTACTGCCAGCTGGCTATAAGTGTTTGCTCTCCAGCTACCTGTGTATGGCTGCTGCCTCTGAAACCAACCCTGCCCTCCCAGGAGCTGGGCCACAGTACAACCACTCCCACCCCAACCTGAACATTCTTCCAGGGCTCTGGGAATCACCCTGTCTCTGTCTATCACAGCCATCCTATACACATGACAAGGGGACCTGAGAACAATGTTGCCCAATGTAACTTTATCCCTGTTGCCTAACACACCATCCAGTGGCCTCGGGATTGCCCTGCCCTATCAACAACATTTATACCTCAGCACTCCTTCCAGGGGCCTGAGCAGAGGCCCAGCCAACCTGCTGCTACCACCACAGCTGGCCTCCACATGCACACATACCACATGCAGGCCTGGGATCTGGCCTATTCAGACCATTGCAGTCATCACCAAAACCACTATAGACTATCTGGGAGCCAGATGATTGATTGTTCCACCACTGCTATTGTCATTGCCCATGCCGCATCTGCTGCCCAGGGCCTCAAGGAGTCACTCATCCACCTGGCCCACTGCTGCCATTCCTAGCACCTGAGCAAGCCACTTGGAAACCCAAGAATTGGCCTGCCTGGATTTGCTAAAAGTGCTATTAGTATACTAGGCTGCCCTGGGCACCAAGGCATGCTCAGCCCACCAATGCCACCACTGGGGCCTGAGGACTGGCCAAGATGATGTTCCTATCCCCAGCAAAATTTCACCACAGCCTCCACTAACAACCACACCCTAACCCACTGAGAAAATTATAGACACTACCGATAATGTTTTCAAAGAAATCATACTAAGACTGTGCACCACTGCACACTCCCAGAATCAAAGTCAAAGCACCCTATCCAACCAACACCATGGATACATCTTTAGGAAAAAGTCCTTCACTATGATAGCAATTTAAAAAAATTGAAAGAAGTGATTTTTATACCAGATGCATAGATATCAATATAAAGGACAAATGAAAAATGGGAAAGCAAGAAAATACCACACCTCCAGAAAAATTCACAGTAATTCTCCAGCAACAGAAATTTATAAAGTCCCAGATAAAGAATTCAAAATGATGATATTAAAGAATCTCAGTGAGATTCAATAGAATATAAAAAATGCTAAGAAATAAAGTAGGACATGAATGAGAAATTTAAAAGACATAGGTATCAAAAAATCAAACAGAAATTCTGAAATTTAAACATTCATTGAATGAAATGGAAAATACATTCAAACACTTAAACAATAGATTGGATCAAACAGTAAAAAGGAATTCCAGATCCTTAAGAAATGATTTTTAAAATAGCCTAGTCAGAAAAAAATAGAGAAAAGAATAGAAGAGAATGAACAAACCCCACATGACATATGGTATACCGTCATCCTACCAAATAGTTTAATCTTTGTAACTATGTTACATAGTTAGTTGTATGTAACATATTAGTTAAATAGCGAGACTGACTAAAATACAAAAAGAGAAAACTCAAATCACAAGTGAGGAAAGAGAGATTACAATTCATGATCACATATACATAAGAGTATCAGAGACTGTTATAAAATGCTATATGCTAACAAAATATAAAGCCTAGTGGAAATGGACAAATTTCTGGACACATACAACCTACTGAGATTGACTCATAAAGAAAGAGAAAACCTGAACATACCAATAATATGTGAGGAGATTGAGTTAGTAATAAAAATCTTCCAACAAAGGAAGCTCTGGGAGCAAATCATCACTATTGAATTCTACCAAAGTTACAGAGAAAAACTAACACACATTGATTCTCCTTGGATTATCTAAACAAACAAACAAAAAAAACTAGGAGGGAATTATCCCCAACTCATTCTATGAGGTCAGCATTATGCTAATACCAAAAATGGACAAAGACACAATAAAAACATAAAACCACAGACCAATATCCTTGATGAATATAGATGCAAACATTCTTAACAAATTGCTAGCAAACTAATCCATTAGTACATCAAAAAAGATAATACACCATTGATCAAGCAGGATTTATCCCAGGGAGGCAAGGATGGTTTGATATACATAAATCATTAAATAGAATATATTATAAAAACAGAATAAAGGACAAAAACCATATGATTTATCTCAATAGATGCAGAAAACACCTTTTATAAAATTTAACATTCATTTATGATGAACTAGGTATAGAAGAAACATACCTCAACATAATTAAGGCCATATATTATAAACTCACAGCAAACATCATACCAAACAGAGAAAGGTTGAAAGCCTTTTCTCTTATAACTGAAATAAGACAATAATGTCCACTTTCACCATTCCTATTCAACACAGAACTGGAAATCCTAGCCAGAGCCATCAGTCAAGAGGAAAAACTAAAAAGCATCCAAATTGGGAATGACTAAGTCAAATTGTCCTTAGCAGATTACATAGTCTTATATCTGAAAAACCAAAAGAATTCACCAAGAAAACTCTTAGATCTGATAAATGAATTCAGTAAAGTTGCAGGATACAATATCAACATACAAAAAAAAATCACTGTTATTTCTATACCACAGTGAACAGGCTGAGATAAATAAAGCAATCTCATTTACAGCAACTACAAAAAATAAAGTACCTAGAAATTAATTTAATTAAGGAGGTGAAAGACCTCTATGAGGAAAACAACTCGATAAAATAAATTGAAGAGGACACAAAGAACTGGAAAAAACCTCCCATGCTTTTAGATTGGAAGACTTAACATCATTAAAATGACCATGCTATTCAAAGAAATCTACTGATTTAAGGCAATCCCTATGAAAATACCAATGTCATTTTTCACGGAGATAGAACAAATTTTTAAAAGTTGTATGGAGCTGAAAAAGAGTATGGTTAGCTAACACAGTCCTGAGCAAAAAGAACAAAGCTTTCTTTTTGGCATCATACTACCTGACTTCCAAATATATTACAAGGCTCTAGTAACCAAAAGAGCATGGCATTGGTATAAACACAGACATGTAAACCTGTAGAACAGAATGGAGAATCCAGAAATCCATATATTACAGCCAACTGATTTTCAACAAAGGCACCAAAGACATCCTCTTCAATAAATGGTGCTGGGAAAACTGGATAACCATATGCACAGGAATGAAATTAGACCCCCTACCTTTCATCATATGCAAAAATTAACTCAAGATGGATTAAATACTTAAATGTAAGACCCCAAACTAAAAAATTAGTAGAATAAAACATATGGAAAACTCTTCAGGAAACTGGTCGAATCAAAGATTTTGTGGCTAAGACCTCAAAAGCACAAGCAACAAAACTGAAAAAATTAAACTGAAAAGCTTCTGAATGGCAAAGAAAACAATCAACAGAATGAAGAATGGGAGAAAATATTTTCAAACTATTCCTCTGGCAAGAGAGTATACAAGAATGTCAAAATCCAAACTATGCAAAATCCAGAATATACAAGAACCAAAATATACAAAATCCAGAATATCCGAGAATCTCAAAAACTCAGAAACAAACAAACAGAAAAACCCCACAAGTAATTGCATTAAAATTAGCAAAGGATATGAACAGATATTTCTCAAAACTAAATGGCCAACAGATATATGAGAAAATGCTAAATATCACTAATTATTAAGAAAATGGAAATAAAAACTATAATGAGATATCTCACCCCAGTTATAATGATTATTAAAATCAGAAAAAAATGACAGATGCTAGCAAAGTTGAAGGGAAAAGGAAACTCTCATACACTGTTGGCAAGAATATAAATTAGTATAGCCACTATGTAAAACAGTGTGATGATTTCTCAGAAAACTGAAAGCAGAACTGCCACATGATTCAGCAATCCCACTACTAGGTATTTATTCAAAGGAATAGAAATTAATATATAAAAAAGATACCTGCACCCTTATATTTACTGCAGCACTATTAATAATAGCAAAAATATAAAATTAATCTAAGTGTCAATGGATAAATAAATGAAGAAAATGTGGTACATATACAAATGTAATATAATTCCATCATAAGAAATTATGAAATCATGTCATTCACAGTGACATGAATGGAACTGGAGGTCATTATGTTAGGGGAAATAAACCAGGCACAGAAAGACAAGTGTTCAATGTTCTCACTCATATGTGGGAGCTAACAAAGTTGATCACATAGAGGTAGAGTAGAATGAAAGGTACCAGTGGCTGGGAAGGGAGTGTAGGTGGTGGTAGGATGATGAAGAGAGGTTGGTTAATGGGTACAAACATAATAGTTAAATAGAAGGAAAAATTTCTATTGTTCCATAGCAGAACAGAGTGACTATAGTTAGCAACAATGTATTGTATGTTTCAAAACAGCTGAAAGAGTGGACTTGAAATTTTCATAACACATAGAAATGATAAATACTTGAGGTGATAGACACTCCAAATACCCTAACTTGATCATTACACAGTCTATGCATGCTACAAAATACCACATATACTCCAAAATATGTACAAGCATTATGTATCAACTTTAAAAAGGTAAATTTAAGTGTGCTTCATTTTTTAAAAATTGACTTGTTCAAGCATCTGACAATCAGTCAAAAACTGACAGGTAATGGGTACTGAACTCCCCAGTCTAGATTAAAATAATATCTATTTAATTTTTCTTGAATTAAGTAATAATATGCATTCATTAAACTTAATAAAAAACTTAATTTAAAAAATCTCATTAATAATAAAAGATATTGCTGGTGGCACTTGTGGTTAAGGATGGATGTTTCTGTATTTTTATATAATGCTATCATGCAATTAAATTAGAACTGGGACAATCTTTAGAGACTATCCATCCAATTTAATTGAGTCTGAATTTTAGACCCAAGTTCTTATTTTAGATGAAAACAGCATGGTAGGGATAGGTTATGTGCTGTGAAACGTTATATAGCCCCTTCTCCTAGCTTCTGGTTCAATGTGCTATCGAAGCCATCAGCTTGTCTTTAACAAGTCAAAATATTCATTCTACCTACTAACTTCCCACAAATCTTTACCTCTTTCATCTCTCCCTCCAACATGAATTTCTACTCATCCAGCTAAGCTGAGGAAGGGTGTACTTGCAATTTAATAAAATCATTTTCAAGCAGTAACATTGATTCTAAGAAAAGATGTATGCAATGCATAGGTATACCTGCCTCTTAATTACATTTCAATCTTGCATCCTTGGCATTGTAGCTTTAATGGATATAAGTGTGGATTCCAAAACCTGACTGCTTAGATTTAAACTCTACTGCCCTAGTTTATATCCTACGTAATACTAAGTAAGCAGCAATCTGTGTTTCACTGTCTGAAAAAACAAGGTTATTAATAGTAAGTACCTCCTAGATTTTTGTGAATATTAAATGAACTGGCACTCATAAAGCTCATAGAAAAGTGCCTGATACACAGTATGCGCTTAGTAAATGGGAGCTATTATTTTTTATATGATTAGGCAGAAACAAATCAGCATATAAAGTAATATGAATCATAAATGTATTAAGTTTCCAAATGCCACACAGGCATAAGTCCTTATATTAATTACAGTCATTGCTGCAGGACAGTTCTCTGGGTGGCCTCAAATCAGCTTAGTTCTTCCAATTTTCATGCTTGTAGTGCTCAAAAATAACTGTAGAGTGTGCTGGGAATACAACATCCTGAGGTAGGGGGGATCTGGCCACAACAGTGCATGCCAATTACCAGCCCCCTGTAGAAACAAGATATCCTTCAAAGCTTTAGCCCAGTGGATTATGTTGCCCCTAGGGTGTAAAACCCAGAGTGGGCTGCTTTGTGGGGTCTCTCAGCTGTGGTGCAAGTGGTGATGGGGTCTCTCAGCTGTGGTGCAAGTGGTGAATGTGTGGTCTAAACCTCAAGAAGCTTTCCTGAGCCTTAGGGAACCAGTTCACAGCAAATTCTAGCCTTCTGTCCCTTGATGCCTATTTGTGGGTAATAAATCTGCCTCATGTTAACTTGTTGGATTTAACTGTGTTCTTCCTTATCAGATTCAGAGAAATTGGTAACCAGTGCACAGTAAACCTGCTTCACAATCACAAAAACCCCAAATTGATAATTAGCCTAATTTTATAGACAACAATACTGAGACCCAGAATAAATAGATTACTTGTTCAAGGCAATATAGCTAGTCACTGACAGCTGGCTTCCAAAATTCAGATTGTTGGTACATTTAAATCCTATGTTTATGAAACTTTTTTGATCCAGATTTCAGGGCCCATTGATTGCTTTCTAAATTTTCTAGTAGCATACATGTTATAGGCTTTTTTATCTGTTAAAAATGGAAAATCACAATTAATTGACAAGCGGTGGTAGCTGAGTAGTTTTTCTATAGATCTTCATAAAGAATAAATTTGTGCTGCAAAACATAGAAGGTTTTGTAATGCTGTGGGTGAATTCCAAAATTTAGAGGGGAGCACTTTGTTGAGCACTGGAAAACTGGTCTGATGGATGGCTGGAGAAGGTGTGAATTGGAAGGTCAGCCACCTCTACTTCCTGACTCAAGCTGCTCTTTAAGGACTGCACTGACAGGGTTAATTACCATAGACTGGCATCATCGGCAAGTGGGCAAGTGTGAAAGTAAAGGAGACCAGAGCAACAGCTGTGGGACCTCAGTTGCAGCAGTCTGCCCGTGCTGCCAGTGACTTAAAAATGAATGGGCAGGGAGGGTCTGTGCTCTCAGCTAAGTGAAACACTGTCATTTTCTAGCTCTTTCTTTTTAGGTGTTTTGGTTTTATGCAAAGATAGTCACTCCTTCAAAGTGTTCTCTCATCCTCATGTGTATGTTTGTTTGTGGATGTTATATCCACATCTCTAACTTTGGATGTTCTGAAATGGAACTCATTCTTTCTTTAACACTACTCTCTTCACTTCTCCAAGCCAGGTGTTTATACAGTGTCTTCATTTCAGCAAATGATCCTCTAATATTTCAAGGTGGGAAAATTAGAAATGTATATGTTGTCCTTGCCACATTTCTCTTCTCCTGCTTAAGCTCCTCAGACAAAGTTGGGTCACCGTTTTGTCTCATGATACTATGAGATTTTTCATTTGTAGAACTTATGAAATTTTGTGATCACAGATTCATGCTTAGGACTATTTTATGAATATATATTTGTCACTTCATTGACCTGCAAGCCGCACAAAAGCAAGGATCATATGTATGTTTGCTCATCAGTGTTTCTGTATCTATATAACTACAATGCTTATCACAAAGAACTCAAAAATTAATTGTTGAATAAAATATCCCTTTCTTTGCTACAATGTTTACAATGTTATATCTTTAGACAAGGAATTGCTTATAATGGCAACTATCAAAAAGGAATGGAACAACCTTGGAAATGGTGAGATGTTCATCATTGCTTTCTAGCAACATCTGGATGATCTTCTGTCATTTTGAATTTAGAAATGTTTGAATTGGATGATCTTTAAGTCCACCCCACATCATGGTTTATTATTCTGTTGTGATCATTCAAACCAAATAGATTGGCATACTGAGAGCTTTGCTTTAGAGTGTCAGGAGACCTGAGTTCTAGTTCAAATCTCAGTAACCTTGACCTGCTCACTTCCACTATCTGTAACTGTTTTTGCATCTTTAAAATAAGGTGCATTAGTAAGGATAAGTTAGGTTATCAAGAAGTAACCAGTAACTCCATTAACTCAGTGATTTAATATAATAAGATTTCCTTCTTAATCAGTATATCATGTTGGTGGGCAGAGGGTTCTGCATCACATATTCACTCAGAAGCCAGCAGATGGAGGATTGCTTCTCTTTAAGTTGAACCATTGTGAATGTTAGCCTTCTACACTTGCCTCCTCATTGGAAGAGAGAGATCGGAGAGCTGAGCATAAACCTTTAACTGCCTTGTCTCAGAAGTGACACATATCACTCT
Source organism: Alouatta palliata (assembly GCA_004027835.1). Classification (NCBI taxonomy): domain Eukaryota; kingdom Metazoa; phylum Chordata; class Mammalia; order Primates; family Atelidae; genus Alouatta; species Alouatta palliata. Next base: position 5,038 of record PVKV010026136.1, on the reverse strand, counting down.
GCTCACATCTCATTTGTGAGAAATAGCCATTGGCTTCCTGTAACTTTAAGAGAACTGAGAAATATATGGGAGCAAATGGAACATTTGGTGAGTGTGACTGCTTCTTCTACACGAAAAAATTGTGACTTTTTGTTGTTTGTTTTCTTAAGCAATAGAAACACTTCTTACAATAAAATATATAAACATACGAATGTTATACTTACATTTTGATAGGTTATTTTATACATAATAGTGACACTGTACTAATGAAAACAGGTCTGGAGAGATCTGAGCCCCTGCCTGCTTGGTCCTATACTTCATAGCAACTATGCCATGTGATTACACCCAACGTGCTGTGGACCAGTCAGTGTGGAAAATGCCTAGCCTGATGATCTCAGAGATTACTTCTAACCTTTAAAATTCTATTTATAAATAATGTTCCCATCTGTAAATGTATTAGGTGACTATATATGGATGTTAAAAGCATGTTATCAATCCTTAAGGATTTTTAACAACTTCTTTTTTAATTGCAAACACGATGTACACTATTAAAAAAGCAAAACAATAAAACAATTTGTTATTCCTAACAAAATTATTTTTATTTGCCTTTGTTTTATCTACATTTATATATAATTACATTATGTGTAACTTTATATTTTTATTTCATATTTTATTTAAATATGGTCTTTTTAATGTTTTTTTATAAACACAACATTAAGGACTATAACTAAACCAATCTTAAATACAGTAGTGCAAATTCTTAACTCTGTATCTAAAAATGTGTCAGTACAATAATAGCAGGTTGAGTTTTGAAAAGGAATCCAAAAATTAGAAATAAAATGAATAAATCTAAAAAGATTTGCTTCAAGGAGGATTAATAAGCTTTACAGAAGACTCTATGAACCAAATGTATTATTTGAACCCAAACTAGAATTTTCTTAATACTTTGCTGACAGTACGGTGTCATGCATTGTAGCACTTCATATGAATTATCTCACTTACTTATAACAACCTATGAAAAATAGATAAACTTATTTTACAAATTATTTTACTGCAGAAAACTGAGGCTCAAAGAGTTTAGTATTTTGTATGGAGTTAGCCAAATAGATAGTGCCTTATCCTGGCCTCAAACCAAGGTCTGTCTGTCTAGCCTACACCTCTGCCTTCTGTTATAGTAATGTTAAGAGATGTTTTAAGGCAGTTGTCTATGGTGTGGGCAAATTGGTAAACAAATGTTGCAATTCTCTTGCCAGCCTTTTCCAATACCACTGTTTGTTTTCCTTTTAAAATTATCTGCATTAAAAATTGTATTAACATTTAGTTTAAAGATATAAAATAAAAATAAAATGTTAAAGTCTTTAATGACACTGTATTTTCATGTGGTTCCATGGATTATATTATCATAGAACTAATGAGAATAAGCAAATGATCAATTACTCTGTAGGTTAATATTGTTTCTGTTTTTTGATCCAATGAAAAATGTTTAATATATTTTATAAATTGAGTTCAGCAAGAAAACAACTTATTTGAACTATCTTTGACCCAGTGTAAACCATATTAATGATTCTAATAGTGTTACAAAAGTGAGAAAAGTTGTAAGCAAATACTGATTATTAATTATTCAACTATTAGGTGATTTGATGCTAAAGGACCTTGACCTTTATGTAGCCTTAGCAAATGGATAAAGGAGCAAAGACAGTAAAATTGAAAGTTGATGTGGTTTGGCTGTATCCCTACCCAAATCTCAACTTGAATTGAATCTCCTGGAATTCCCAGGTGTTGTGGGAGGGACCCAGGGGAGGTAATTGAATCATGGGGGCTGGTCTTTCCTGTGCTGTTGTCATGATGGTGAATAAGTCTCACGAGATCGGATGGGTTTATCAGGGGCTTCTGCTCTTGCTTCTTCCTTATTTGCTCTTGCCCCCACCATGTAAGAAGTGCCTTTCTCCTCCTGCCATGATTCTGAGGCCTCCCTAGCCATGTGGAACTGTAAGTCCAACGAAACCTCTCTTTCTTCCCAGTCTTGGGTATGTCTTTATCAGCAGCATGAAAATGGACTAATAGAGATATCCATTTTCTTCTTAATAATATGTTTATCTTAATGTCAGCTAATTTAATAACATTCTACTTTAAAAGATGCAGCATAATAATAATCTTGGTACTGACATTTATCTCCTGAATTAGAGATCCAAATTTTGTTCCTAAGTCAAGATATAGACTACAGATGTGTTTTTCTTCTGTCCTACGTGGTGTTAATAATTATTTGTCTATATTTTGAATTTGGGATTATGATAGGCAGAATAATGACACCCCAAAGATGTCCACGCCCTAAGCCAAGAACTCATGAATTTGTTACATTGTGTAGCAGATGGGACTTTACTTACATTAAGTTTACAGACCACAGCTTAAAATATGGAGATTATCCTAGATTTCCCAGTTGAAGTGGGCCCAGTCTATTAACATTAACATTTAAAACAAATATTTTACTTACCTTGAAGGCATACACATATGGCATCAGGGAAAGTCTGACTATCCAAAGCATTAAAGAGAGATTCAATTTACCATTGTTCTAGGGAGGCCATATGCAAAGCATGGGAAGGATTGAAGGTAACTTTGAGTAGGAAAGACTGTTCCCAGAGAGGAAATGGGGACTTACTCCTGCAACCAACAGGAATTGAATTTTGCAAAACTTGAATGAGATTAGAAGAAAATACATCCTAGGAGCCTCGAAAAAGGAATATAGCTTGCCAACATCTTGATTTCAGACTTGAAAGACTCTCAGCAAAGGACTTAGTCCTGCTGTACCAGGATTTCTGACCTACAGAACTGTGAGAAAAGAAAGGAGTGTTATTTTAAACCCCTTTATTTGTGACGATTTATGACAGCAAGATAACACTAATGTTGGGATATCTCTCACAGAAATTCATGCTTCTGCACAGACTTTCTGGTTTGGCTGCATCAGACTGGAATTAAGTAGTAGCCGTCTTATTTGGTTGGAGCCCATGATTCTTTTTTACTCATTAACACCTGACCACTTTGCTCATTTACATAACATACTTTTCCAATTGCCATTTGTATTTTCAACAATAGTTCTCAAATTTAGAAAAGGAACATCAGCAAGATGTTGAAATAGGAAGCCCTGGGCCCTCCTTCCCTCCACAAATACACTGATTGGACAACAATTCATGGACAGATTCCCTCTGTAAGAAACCAAGAAACTGGTTAAGAGGCTCTTATACCCCAGGTGAGTACAAAATCAGTCACATCAAAGATGGTTGGGAAATTCAAGACACCTTCTTGCCATAATTTCTAAACTGGCACAGTACTATATGATTGAGATGAATCTCCCCACATCCAAGCTTCCTTCTGGGGAGGGAAGGAGGTATACCATATGTCCAGTATTCCAACTCTTTTAGCAGCTACCCAGGTAGGAGTGGATCCAGCTCTGTCCAGGTTGTCTTAAAGCACTGATGAGGCTTGGCATTCTCTGGTGGCCCAAGACCAGTAAGAACAGTGACAATGCTGTGGGTAGGTGGTTACTGTAGCCCCTGCTTTTGGCTTTTCACAGAGAAAGTGGATGAAAGCTCCCACATTCTAGGTTCTCCCTGCAGTGGTAATAAGTTGGACAAAACATCCAAAGACTCAACTTTTCTGAAGGATTCCTGAGGAATTGGCTTCCGTATTGCTTTTGTCAGAATGCTGGTGGACCTGGCACTCTAGACATCTGGGGGTCATTAAGAACAAAGAAAGCAGATTGGACTAGCATGAAGGTTTCAGGGGCTCGCATATTCTCTGGCCAGGCTGATAGGGGAGGGTCTGCTGTGAAGCCAGCCTGTGAACACTAGGACAAATGGCTGGTTTTTCTAATGCCAAGCTACCAACACAGACAGTCAAACAAAATGAAAAACAAAAGAAATATGTTACAAGCAAAATACAAATATAATTTCTAGAAACTGACTTCAGTCAAATGGAGATATATGATGTAGCAGATAGAGAATTAAAAGTAACCATCATAAAGATGGTCACTGAGGTCAGGAGGACAATGTGTGAATAAAATTAATTTCAACAAACAGAAAACTTAAAAAATACTAAGCAGAAATCATGAAAAAACAACACAATTAACTAACCAAAGAAATCAGTAGAGTAATTCAAAAGCAGACTAGGTGAAGCAGAAGAAAAGATTAGCAAACTTAAAGATGTCATTAGAAATTATTCAGTCAGAAGAGAAATAAAAGAATAAAAAAGAGTAAAGAAATTCAAGGAGCTTATGAACAGCATTAAGCTTACCAAATATATAATATGAGATTGCAGAAGGAAAAGAGAAGAAATGACCAGACAGCATATTCAAAGAAATAATGGCCCTAAACTTCCCAATTCTGAGGAAGGAAATGAATACCTAAAACCAGAAAGCCTAAAGAATCCCAAATAAGAAGAACCTGAATAAATGCACACTGGAATAGATTGTAATGAAATTGTCAAAGTTGAAGACAAGAAGAATTTTGAAAGCAACAAGAGAAAATCCTTTTTTTACATATAAGGGAATCCCCATGTAAACTATTGGCTAGTTATTCAGCAGAAACCTTGCAGACCAAAAGGCAGTGAGATGATACATTCTGAGTGCTGAAAGAAAATAAATCAAACTAAAACCAGAGAACTGCAAACAAGAATACTATCCTCAGCAATGCTCTCCTTTAAAAATGAAGTAGGAGAGATTTCTCAAGCAAATAAAAGCTAATAAAGTTCATCACTACTAGAACTGCCCTATAAGAAATGCTAAAGGTTATAGGAAGACAGTGTGGTGGGAAAAAAATGTTAAAGAAACTTCTTTTTTTTTTTTTTTTTTATATATACTTTTTATTGCATTTTAGGTTTGGGGGTACATGTGAAGAACATGCAAGATTGTTACATAGGTACACACATGGCAGTGTGATTTGCTGCCTTCCTCCCCATCATCTGTATCTGTTATTTCTCCCCATGCTATCCCTCCCCAACTCCCCACCCCCTGCTGTCCCTTCCCTTTTTCCCCCCAACAGACCCCAGTGTGAGATGCTCCCCTCCC